>JAODAL010004677.1:0-153100 GCA_025379985.1 Phyllomedusa bahiana | reverse complement strand
AAAGGGGAAACCCTAACTTCCTACAGCTTCCCCTAATTGGGGCCCAAACCAACCTAACTGTAGCCTATCTATTTTCCTAACTGGGGCCGCTTAAATAAAGGGGGTATTTCCCTACCCACCCAAGGGCTGGGTTCCCCCAGCCTCCCTGGGGCTGGCCTCCCGGGGGTTTTTCCATCGAGGGTCCTAAAAACCAAAAATTGGGCCCTACAAGTTACCGGGGGGCCTTGCCTATTTTGCCCCCCAAACCTAGGGTCTTGCCTACCTCCCTAAAAAATATTTTAAAAAAAAGGGGCACCCATTTCCATGGGTTTGTAGCTTTATCTCCGGTTGTTGGGTCCTCTCCCCCCCCCCCCCAACCCCCTTAGGAAACAAGGCCCTTTAAAGGTTATGGCTTGAAAATGTTTTCCCACCCCGGGGAATTTTTGTCCAAAAAGGGGGGAATAGGTAAAAGATCTGGAAAAATTGATATTTTAAGATATTTGTTTTAAATTTTCTGTAGGGATGGTGGGGGGCCGGGGACAAGAATCAGGGCAGTGGGGAACGGATAGAAGAAAAGGGAAAAAGAACATTTATGAGAGAAGGGAGAAGGGACTCCATTCACGATATTGACTTTCCCCGGTGAGTCCCAATTGTCGGGGGGTTTTTTTTACTTTATACGGATAAAGTGCTTTTTATCAACCCCCAAAGTCCCAACGGGGGGAACCTGAGCTGGTTTTTTCGACCTTATGCAGGGCTTTTTAGTGGGAAAATTGGGGTTGCCTATTTTGAAAGGAAGTGGGAGTCGTTTTAAAAAACCGGATTGACCCCAAAATTTAAAATTTGGGTGATCCAGTTAGATCAAATTGCAGGGCAAAGAGCAAAAAGGAGTTGGGCCCGGCCAGTTTCCCCTTTGCTCCCAAAATTTCACCCTTTAACCCCATGGGGTGAAATTTTAAATGAAAGGGAAGCAGGAAAAGCGCTGCCCCAGGGGGAAAGATTCCGCTCTCATGGCAAAAAAAAATTTTCCAGCAAAAATTTTTTCTTCGTTTTTTAAAAGGGAAAGAAAAAAAAAGGAAGAGTTAAAACCTTACCAAAACTGACTGGGGACTGGGCAATTCCTTTTTTACCCTGACATTTTTAGAGATGTTCCCCCTGTGGTTAACGTTTTCCCCCCAAACCCCCAAAGTTTAGGTAAGAGGCCCCCCCTTAGCCGGGAAATAATGAGATCAGAAGGGTGGGGGTCATGAAGCAAAATTCTTTTAAAGCAATCCCAATTTCCAAAAAAATTTTAAGGGGGCTCCAAAAAATGCCCCTTTGGGGGTTTTTGCATTTTTAAAATTTTTTTTTGTGTCCTAAAGAAATTCCAATAAATAATTTTACACTGACAACAAAAGGTAACAATGGTTTGAATTGTGACTTCAGGCTCCATATCTCTCCATCCACTACAGTTTTGTACATGGGGCTACTGTAATTTTATATAAATATCTTACCTATCTTAACATAAATGTTTACTTTCACGCTTAGTTCGCAGATTCTTTCTGTAACGAATTGTTAAGTTTTCCTAAAAATCAAAAAGTTTAAATTTTTATTATTTTTTAGTATTTAAATCCAAATTGGGGGTTTTAATCTCCCTTGAAACCTTTTGGGCTCGATCAATTCAAGCATTAAATTTACTAAAAACTGACCAGGTCCTTTTAACATTCCCAGTTGGGCAGACTGGACTTGGATACAAATACGTTTTTTTTCAACTCTATCCACAAATTTTCAAAAAATCAAAAATTGTTACCCTTTTGGGTTTCAGGGGTTTTTCTACCTAAATACTTGTTTTTGATCATAAATAATAAAACCGGGTGTTACCATTTTTTACATAAAATTATCACATAAAATGCGCCATGTATAGGAGTCAGGAGTCGGGGTTTGGGGAAAATTTAGGAGCGGGGCTTTGGCTTTCCCACCCACACCCGCCTCTTGTGGTCCTATTGGTGGGGTTTTGAGGTTTTTTTGATGTTAGCCCAAAATGGCAGGTACCCCTTTTCCGATTGTAAGAGGAGGGAACACCTGACCCTGTGAAGGAGTTAGACTTTTACTTTTTTGCTGGTGTTTATTTTAGAAGGGGGGAGGTGCTGACCAAGGAAACGGAGGGGGTATTGTTGTGGAATGTTGGGGGGGAATTGTATGTGGGTGGGGGGGATATTATTGGGTGGGGGGGGAATTGTATGGGTGGAGGGGGGAAAGGGAAGGGGGGGGTGGGGATATTGTATGTGGGTGAGGGGATAATGTAGGTGGGGGGAGGGGGATATTGTATGTGGTGGGGGGGATTTTTTTTGGGGGGGATGTTTTTGGGTGGAGGGGATTTGTATTGGGGGGGGGGGTTTGGAGGGGGATATTGTAAGGGGGGGGGAATTTTTTGGGGGGGAAATTTTTGTATTTGGGGGGGGGGGTGGGGAGGGGGATAGGATGGGCTACTTAGCCCTGTGTCTTGATGGAAAATGAAAAATGTGTGCTAATTGATTGTACTAACAATACTGATTGGGAAAATTTGGGCGCATTTATGCCCAAAAGGGCCGGAAAATTTTTAAGAACATTTGGGGGGGGGCCCCCCAAGATCAACTCCCTGGGGGCCCCAGACCCCCCCGACACTGGTTGGGGCCCCGTTACACATTTTTACATGGGGGCCCGGAGCAAAATCACATCCGATGAAGCCCCTCCCATTTACAGAATACAAGCTGCTCTACCATATTTGAGAAACAGATGTATATCAGGGAATTATTCAAAATCTTTTTAAATGTTACAAACGTAAATTGTATTTATACTTGTTTTGCCAGTACATCTATGCCTAGGATTGGTTACTATCGGTACACAATGTACATTACATTGCACAGAAAGCTTTGTAAAACCCAAAAATGTTTTTTAAAGTAATGCTTGCTACAATGGCCTTTGTCAGTTAAAATTTTTGAAACTGAGCTCTTAAAATTGCAGAGTCTAAGCAAACTTACATATAAACGTTCGCGCACACTTGTCAGGGAATTATGCAGATTTTATTTTGTTTTCTAGCAGAATAACAAGGGTTTAATTTTTACCAAAATTCCTCAAAAGAAAGGGGGAGAGAAAAAAGCTATGAAAAATCTTTGTGAAAATTTTTTCAAGCGAGTTTACATAATCAGTTCAATTTTCTATTTTTAATCTTAAGAAATCCTTTATGTCAGTGCAAGCTTACATACCTAAAAAATGATGGAACTGCAAAAATTCACAATCAGCAGATTCAACAAAATGCTAATGAATGGAATTAAGTGCTTTTCTTTTTCTCCTTCCTTATTCCTATAAATCTGAATTTTAAAGTGATGAAAACTTGTGAATGCTAGGCCATATTATGTACGGAAACACACATTCTACCAATGACATAGAAATAATCTGGGAAATATCAATTTTTTAAATTTTTTATATGGCAGGCTTTATACAGTTTCATATTAATACGTATTTGGGAAAGGGTTGAAAAAAACAGGGTTTTCCAACCTAAACCCTACAGTGTTACCGAGGAAGGCAAAAAAACCCTATAAGGTGGTCTCTACATTTGCACACCCCCTGCAGTGCTTCCTGAGGAAGCACCCAACGAGGTTTTTCAAAAACGTAGAGATGTATGTACCCTTAAAGTGGTGTTTTGTGATAATATATATATTTAAAAATAATATTTAAAACACCAAAATCAAAACACGCAATGGGTGTGTCAAACGGAGAACCACCCTTTTGGGGTTTTTGCCTTTTTTGGGTCAACACTGTAGGGTTATAGTTGGCTTTGGGGTTGTTTTAATACAAACCCTTTTCGTCCTAAATATTGCTTTTTAATGTCAATAAACTGCAGTTTAAAAACAAATTATAAGTGTCAGTTTTTTTAATTAGTCACACAGTTTGGGG
Organism: Phyllomedusa bahiana; assembly: GCA_025379985.1. Classification (NCBI taxonomy): domain Eukaryota; kingdom Metazoa; phylum Chordata; class Amphibia; order Anura; family Hylidae; genus Phyllomedusa; species Phyllomedusa bahiana. Next base: position 149,209 of record JAODAL010004677.1, on the reverse strand, counting down.
CCTTGGAGTTGGTTAGATTTATTCCACTTTCAAAAAAATTTGTTAATGAAGAGGAAGGGGTGAGCTCTGGATATATAAGGGTATATAAAAGAGGAGAGGAGCTGAGCTCTGGATATATAGGGGTTTTTTGAAAAGGAAGAAGGACTCTGTGATAATGGGCTATATGATAGTGGAGAGGACTGGCCTGTTTATATAGGGTTATATGATAGGGGGAGAAGCTGGCTTTGGAATAGGATATATGATAGGGGGGAGGGATGACTCTGTGAATATAGGTTTTTATGAAAAGGGAGAAATGAGCCTGTGAAAAATTTTTTTAAAAAGGGTTTTAAATAAAAGTAGGGAAACTGACTCTGTGAATATAGGGTAAAATAATAGAGGAGAGGAGCGAGCTCTGTGATATAAGGGTTATATGATAGAAAAGCTGACTCTGGATATAAGGGTTGTTGATAGAAAGAGAATGAGCTCTGTGACATAGGGTTTAGATAGAGGGGAAAAGGACTTGTGATAATAGGACTTATTATGTGGAGAGAACTAGCTCTTGATAAAAGGGGTTAATAATAATGAGGGGAGCTGAGCTCTGGAATTGGGTTATAGATAGAAGAGAAAGACTCTGTGTATATGGGTTATATGATAAAAAGAATAGCTCTGAGAAAAGGGTTATATGATGGGGGAGAAAGCTGATCTGGTTAAAAGGAAATGAAGTGGAAGGGGAGCTGGCTCTGTAAATATATAGGGTTTAGATAGAGAAGCTAACTCTGTGTTTTTATATAGGGTTATATAAGAGGGAGAGAAGGACTCTTGATATAGGATAATGATAGTGGAAGGGCTGCCCGTGATATATGGGGTTTATATGATAAAGGAGAGAACTGAACTCTGTGATAAATGTTATAATAGAGGAGAAACCCAACTCTGTGATTAAGGGTTATTTTAATAGAGGAGAGAAACTGACCTTGAATATAGGGTATAGATATAGGAAAGAAGCGAGTCTGTGTATATGGGTTTTAATGCAGAGAAGTGAGCTCGTGTATATAGGGTTAAATAGAGAAGCTGAGCTCTGTGATATATAGGGTTATATGATAAAAAGGAGGAGGAGGAGCTTTGTGTTATGGGGTTTTATATGCAAGAAGCGACTCTGTGATAAAGGGGTTAAATATGAGGGGAGGAGCTGAGCTTTGTGTATATAGGGTTTAAAGAAAAGAAGCTGGTCTGATATAAGGGTCGGGGCGCGTAGGGGTTTTGTTGGGGGGAAACCCCCGGAACCAACCCCTGTGCCCCGATCTCAGCACGCCCGGGTTCCCGGGTCATTACTGTGACCTTAAGCCGACAAGCTATTGCCGTAGAGCGCCCCCTGGACCCCCCAAAAAATTTTCAGGCAGCAGCAGTAGTGCAAAACAAGGGGGGGGGGGAAGCTGGGTGAGGGGCCCCTGAGGAGGGGAGGGGGGCCGGCGCCACCCGGCAGTGAGTCGGGAAGCCGTGCTGTCCGATGTCCGGCCATGGGGTCCCCCCTGTGTGCCCTATCTCGCCGGACCAACCAGCAACAAGTGAAGTGAGTAGGCCTCATTGCCGACCAATAATCTCTGAAGTAGTGTAATACAGGGGGAGACAAAAAACTGTTCCTGAATGTTGAACTGTACATGAATGTTAAGGTTATGCATGTGTGTGTGTTGTAAATATGTATGTATGTGTTTGTAGAGTGTCTGTGGTATGTATATATGTGTGTGTGCTTATTATGGCATTGTATTAGTGTGTATGTATGTTTGTATAGATGTCTCAATGTATATATGAAATGTGTTATAAAAAAAAAAAAAAAAATGTACATTTGTGTATACCCAACATATCCCACAAATATCATCTCATTCAAATCACTACACATAATCCTGCCTTTGTGTCCCCTTAGGCTATGTTTACATGTGTATTGTGACGTGTACAGTACGCAGCTGCAATACACTGTGTGCTTCATGAGCTTGCGCTGATCATCACGTCATTCTCGAATCACTGGAGGAGGGAGGGATGGCAACACCCGCCAGCCCCATAGACATACATTGACACGTCACTTATTTTCTCCACTTGTACAATACGATCGTATTGTATACGCATGGGGGGCGAGGACGTGAAGACCATAGTTCCTCTATCTGAGCTAAGCTACGTATTACCGTAATTACAGCCATGTGAACTATGACCTTATGTGAATTATATTTTGGCAATATTAATTTTTTAAACCTGTCATAGTCATGGTTACGTATAATTTAGCTGCTGCAGCCCTACAAAGGCTATTTCAACACTGCGTAAACCATGTGGGCCCCGCATTTCATGCGTATTTGTGCTTCAATACGCCCGACAGATGCGTCGCGCGCAATTAACTGTAATTCATAGTTCTCACAGAGATCGCTATGAATAACATCACGTCTCGATCCCGTGCGTACAATACACACAGGGGCGTTGCAAGGTCCTAAACATCCGGGGCTTGGGCCCTTTGGTGTTTTTGTTCTCTGGTGTAGGGCTTTGTATCACGACGCCATTTTCAGCTCATTGTGACTGTATGTTTTTTTACAGGAAAAACCTTCTGTTCCTGTCACTAATGTTCTGCACATTCCCACCACAGATCCCGTCCATCTCACTCATCAGTCACTGTACAGTAAAAATCACCAATGACAAATTTACTTTTTCAGAACTTCTCACCTTCAAATGACAATACCCCTAAACATCCACCAAAACATCCACCTACACAGGAGCATATCTACCATACAAGTGATTTTACTAAAATCCAAAACCCTCCCTACAAAACCAAGACCCAAAACTATTACTTACATAAGGAACAAATAATCTGCAGAACCCCACATGTGACTATCCAGCTGTACACAAGGCTCTGAAGACATATACCACTGCCATATAGTGACCATATGATAGTGGTAGATACTAGTTGCTATGTAGGCTCTGCAGGACATATAAGTGATTACACTGATTACACAGCAGTCACCGAGACGTCTTTTCTGTCAGCGTACGTTCACAATCCCATCTCTATCTCCATCACAGTTCAACATCATGGCTGTCTGCTCCCGGAGCCAATACTCGTCCCTGAGGATTTGACACAAATAACTTAGAATCCTCACAGTTCCAGACAACTCCTTAATTATAGGTAATATCATTCCACCTCAGTAGGTATATAGGGCACTGAAGCAGTAAATGGGGCCACATGCAGGTATATAGGGTGCCTACATGCAGGTATAATAGGGAGTCCACAGCAGTATATAGGGGGGCACAGGCAGTATAATGGGGGCACTGAGCAGTATATTGGGGCCACAGGCAAGTAATATGGGGCACTGAGTCAGTAAAATACGGGTCCACAAGAAGGTATATAGGGGCATTACTGAGGCAGAATATAGGGGCACTGGATGCAGTATATGGGGCCACAGGCAGCATATTGGGGCCACAGGCATGGGATAAGGTGGGGCACCGCAGGGATAGGGGGGCCACAGTCAGGCATTATAGGGCCACAGGCAGCGATATGGGGGCCACAGGCAGGGGATATGGGGGCCAACAGGCAGGGATATGGGGGTCACAGCAGGGATATGGGGGTCACAGGCAGGGATATGGGGTCACATCAGTATATGGGAGGGGCGGGCACATGCATAATATGGGGGGATTGAGGGGGCGCAGGGCCAGGGATAAGGGGGCCACAGGCAGTAATATGGGGCACACAGGCAGTAATAAGGGGGCCACAGGCAAGGAAATGGGGGCCACAGGCAGTAATATGGTGGCACAGGCAGGGATACGATAAGGGGGCCACAGCAGACAATATAGGTGCACAGGCAGTATATAGGGGGTGCCACAGGCAGGCATTATAAGGGGCACAGGCAGTATATGGGGGCTACAAGGCAGTATAGGGGGCCACAGGCAGGGATATGGGGCCACAGGCAGTAATATTTGGGGCCACAGGCGGCATATAGGGCACAGAACAGTATATGGGGGCCACAGGCAGGGATATTGGGCCCACAAGGCAGGCATATAGGGGCACAGGGCAGTATATGGGGCCACAGGCAGGGATATGGGGCCACAGGCAGTAGAGGGGGCCACAATAGGCCGGGATATGGGGGCCACAGCAGCATTATAGGGGCACAGGCAGTAGAATGGTGGGCACAGCAGGAAATGGGGGCCACAGGCAGGAAAAGGGGGCCACAGGCAGGGATATGGGGGGCACATGCAGCATATTGGTGGGGGCCACAGGCAGTCATTATAGGGGCACCGGCAGGATATGGGGCCCACAGGCAGTATATGGGAGCCACAGTGCAGGTATATGGGGGCCACACAGCAGTATATGGGTGGCCACAGGCAGTAGATGGGGGTCACAGGCCAGGGAATGGGGCCACAAGGCAGGGATATGGGAGACACAGGCAGGTCATAAAGGGGCAAAGGCAGGGATATGGTCGCCACAGGCAGGGATATGGGGGCCACAGGCAGGGATATGGGGGCCACAGGCAGGCATTAGGGCACAGGCAGTATAAGGGGGCCACAGCAGTAATATGGGGGCCCACAGGCAGGGAATGGGGCAACAGGCAGTAATATGGGGGCCACAGACAGGCATTATAGGGCGCAGGCAGTATAAAGGGGGCCACAGGCAGGATATATGGGTCCACAGGCAGGAATTATAGGGGCACAGGGAGTATATGAGGCCACTAGGCAGGGATATGGGGTCCACAGTCAGGCATTTATAGGGGCACAGCGTATGGGGGCCACAGGCAGGTATATGGGGGCCACAGGCAAGGGATATGGGGGCCACAATGCAGGATATGGTGGGCACAGCAGCATAATGGGGGCCACAGTGCAGCATTTATAGGGCACAGGCAGGGATATGGAGCCACGGGCAGTATATGGGAGCCACAGGCATATAGTGGGCCCAGGCAGGGATATGGGGGCCACAGGCAGGGATATGGGTGCCACAAAGCAGGCCTTATAGGGCACTGGCATTATATTGGGGGCACAGGCCAGGGATATGGGGAGCCACAGGCAGGGATATGGAGGGGCCACAGTCAGGCATAATCATGGGAACAGGCATATATGGGGGCACATGCAGGGATATGGGGGCCACAGGCAGGGATATGGGGGGGCCACAGGCAGGCAAATAATTGGCAACAGTCAGGCATTTAAAGGGGCACAAGGCAGGGTAAACGCTTTAAAAATAACAACATTAATACTACTCACCTTAACTCCCCCGGCGTGCGAGCTCCGTCCTCTTCAGCCCCGCGCTCTCCGGCAGCTCTGGGGAGGGGCCCTAGGGACGCGCTGTGGCCCAGGAACACGCGCGATGACTACTCATCGCACCTGCCGCTGAGGCGCACGGGGGCCCCGGGCGGGCCTCAGCACTGGGGGACCGGGGCGGCCCCCGCAGTTTGGGCCCCAGACCCGGTCCGAAATGTCGGGGGCAGGGAGCGCTGCCCCTTGCTCCGCAAAGCCCGCACTGCATGTGGGTCCGGGACCCCAACCCTGAAGGGCAGCCCGGGCTCCAGGCCCCCCCCGGCAGCGGCCCTGGCCCCCGGGAGATCGGGGCACAGGGAGTTTTTATTCGGGGCCCGAGCCCCGAATAAACACCTAGCGACGCCCCTGACGTTATTGTAACCAATGCCCTGGGGAGCCGGGAGGATTAAGCCGCACAACGCCAGGGTTTAAGGGAGGTGAGAGGCCCCCCGAGTGTAACATCAACCATTTGAAACCTTTTTTCTTCAGCGTGGTTGCATGCTAAAATCCGGCAATTGAACTTGACCATACCCTGATGCAAAAAGTCTGAAAAAATAAAAAGGGGGACATGTGCATAAAAAGGGGAAAGGTCTGCTCATTTATTTAATTTAAAAAATTTTAAGAAATTTTTTTGGTGACATTTCCCCCAACACCCAACGCCAGTTTTGGCTATATTGCGGAAAAACCGCTTTTGAGCCATTTTTTTGGGATGTAAAAAAATGTCGTACACCAAAGCGGGCGCATTATACCCAGGACAGAAACTTTATAATGCGCCAAAAATGATGCCTGTGCGCCTCCATAGAAAAAGGCGCCTTTTGGGCACATAGCCATCTTTACAAGGATATTTTTGGGCATATAGTATGTGTTAGGCGCATTTCATATACTTGTAATGATAAGCTGTGCGCCTCAATAGGGGCATTACATACGCTTCTAATGATTTGCTATGTGCCGTGATTTGCGCTAATCGCAAACATTTCATTGGTAGAGTATGTTATGCCCCTCTCGAGGCACATTGCGCACAGAGGCGCATAGCTTATTACAAGTATATGAAATGCGCCTAACACATACTTGTAATGCGCCTAACACATATACGCTTGTATTGATGTGCTATGTGCCTCAATAGCTGCATTTCGTTATGGAGGTGCAAAGCACATAATTTTTAGGGGCATTATGTTTACTATGCAAGGTATACCTGATGAGAGATTTTTGATAGGGTCGGACTTTCTGGTGCACTTTACACAATTAATGCGCCTAAAAACTGACGTAGCACCGCCAATTTTCGGACATCTCGCCCTTTATGTTCATCCTATCTATCCACACACTGGTTATGCTGGATTATGTTAAAGACATCAAGATGTTTACACTGTTGTTGTTCTTATAATATATAATGAAACATAATAATACTATTTCTACTATACATGACTATATATTGTTGTGGATGGGAACAAAGGTTATATATGTGTGATCCTTTGTGTCTCCATTTTAATGTATTAGTCAGTATAAGGGCTTGTTCACACGACGTTTTGGATCCTTTTTACGGATCCGTTTTCGGCACCCGAAAAGCGCATCCGGAAAGCGGATCCTCAAAACGCAGCATTGGATACTTTATTTGGATCCGTTTTGAATGCTTTTTCACCTGCGTTTTACGCATCCGCTTTTCGGATGCGTTTTCGGCAGAGTCTCTCTCTCTCTCTCTCTCTTCTCTCTCTCTCTCTCTCGCTCTCGCCTCTCGCTCTCGCTCTCGCTCTCGCTCTCCCTCTCGCTCTCGCTCTATGCTCTCTCTCTCTCTCGTCTGCCCTCCAGTTCACTTCAGTTCATGTCTGCCCTCCAGTTCACTCGAGTTCATGTCTGCCCTCCAGTTCACTCGAGTTCATGTCTGCCCTCCAGTTCACTTCAGTTCATGTCTGCCCTCCAGTTCACTTCAGTTCATGTCTGCCCTCCAGTTCACTTCAGTTCATGTCTGCCCTCCAGTTCACTTCAGTTCATGTCTGCCCTCCAGTTCACTTCAGTTCATGTCTGCCCTCCATTTTCACTTCATTTTCATGTCTGCCCTCCAGTTCACTTCAGTTCATGTCTGCCTTCCAGTTCAGTTCAGTTCATGTCTGCCCTCATATATGCCTGCGCCGCCGCTGCCTTTATGTCTGCCCCCCCGCAGCCGCCGCGCTGCACACCTGCGCCGCCGCTGCCTTTCTGTCGGCCCCCCCCCCGCTGCCGCCGCTCTGCACACCTGCGCCGCCGCCGCTCTGCACACCTGCGCCGCCGCCGCTCTGCACACCTGCGCTCCCGCCGCTCTGCACACCTGCGCTCCCGCTGCCGCCGCCGCCGCTCTGCTCACCTGCGCTGCCGCCGCCGCTCTGCTCACCTGCGCTCCCGCTGCCGCCGCCGCTCTGCTCACCTGCGCTCCCGCTGCCGCCGCCGCCGCTCTGCTCACCTGCGCTCCCGCTGCCGCCGCCGCCGCTCTGCTCACCTGCGCTCCCGCTGCCGCCGCCGCTCTGCTCACCTGCGCTGCCGCCGCTCTGCTCACCTGCGCTCCCGCTGCCGCTGCACACCTCTCCAGCGATCCCCGTCCAGCCTTCCAGTGCGCTTTTCGCATCCGCTTTCAGGATGCAAAGCGCAGCTGTTACGTACCAGGAGTGTGGAGCGCTTTTGGACAAGTGCCAAAAGCGGACTCCATTATCTCCTATGGGCGTTCAGTTGCGTAAAACGCAATAAGAATTGACATGTCAATTCTTAAAGCGGATGCGAAAAGCGCAGTGCAGAAGAGCTCTCAAAAGCGCATCGCTGATCTCCCGTGGGAACAGCCATGCGCTTTTGCCATTTAACTTAATGTTAATCACACTGACAATTGTTAGATCCGTTTTGCGGATCCGTAAAACGGATCCGTAAAACGGATCACAAAAACGCCGTGTGAACAAGCCCTAATACCTCACATGTCTTTATATTATAGCACGTAAAAGCTGCCTGCATAACTCTACATTCTCTAATGTGTTATGTATTATGTGAAATGTCTATTTCACCCACAAGATAGCGTCTGTGTTCAGACACACCCTGATATGCCAAAATGGCTATTGGCTTTAAACGGGTTTTGCCAGGACGTGCCTTATCTGCTAAGAATCAAATGTAAACAAGCCACTCTGAGCTAAGAGAGAGAGAGACACAGCCAGAGCACAGAGCCGTGCATAAGGGGTCGTGTGAAATGTTCACTCAAATAATCAAACTACAACTAGTGGATTCTGTATACAAAAGACAACACCTTTTCTCCACAGCAGCTTGAAAGCTACTTCATGTTCCCTGTCATCAGATAAAGCAGGGATCTACTCAGATAATCAAACTACAACTAGTGGATTCTGTATACAAAAGACAACATATTTCTACCCGGTGCCTTGAAAGCTTCTTCAGCTCCCTTTCATCAGATAAGAAGTGTGCTCTGCACAAGCCCCGGCAAGCAGCTCTTGTCAGGTCGTATCTGATAGAAGCTTTTAAGTAACTAAGGGCAGGTAAGGCAGCCTGTAGCTCTCTCAGGCTGCAATTTTTGTAATCACATATATTTAGAAAAGTGATTAAATACCCATTTTGGAGAATCCCACGTCAACATTACATCATGGCAAAACATATTTAACTGTTTTGATCATCTTAAACAAAAGGTGGGGTGTGTCATTTTAAATGTAGATAAGAAGAGCCAATTAAGAGGGTGGATGTAATGTCACATGTTGCTTATGGAATGTGTTACGCCCAACCTATTAAAACTTGTTTCCCTGCAATAAACTTAAGAGAACTCATGAGACTGAGAAATTGTCAGGCTGTGAATTCTTATTCTCTGGCACGTGTCAACCAATATACGGATTTGACCTCCCACCGGGACGTGGAACCCCTTTGTGGTTCCGTCTACAATACTATATAGTTATGTATAGTAGAAATAGTATAATGTATTATTATGTACCATTATATATCATCAGAACAACAGTGTAAGCATCATGATGTCTGTCACATAATCCAGCAGAACCAGTGTGTGGATTCAGTCATAAAGCGAGCGCACTTCTCAGTGTCAGTCGCCTCTCTGTCTAATCTGCCTTTTACATGGTTGATAAGTGATAATTTACAAGACTCTTTTCCGGCAGAGGCCATGAGCGCATACAACAGCCATGAGGAGGGCCGGCTGGTCTATCGTTACGGTGGTGAACCCGTGGGATCCTTTGTGCAGCCTTCCCTCAGACCACTGGTTCCTGGAATTGCCCATGCCCTATTTATGGATGTCACCCATGACAATGAGAGTCCCATTACAGTAAGAGGTTTTTTTTCATTTATTGGATCAGGATTTGGAAATATATCGGTTGTGCAAAAACAAGATTTACTTTCTTTCCGGCATCACATTGAGCCGTGTTCAGTATTCACTTGAAGGCTATGGACGGCTTCAAATAATTTTTTTAATTAAATTGCATATTTTATGGGATAAAAAAGCCTTTTGTAATATATTTTTTTAAACAATTTGCACTTTTTCACGTCTGCAGCTTGCATGCATTATAACACACTGCAAGCTGTTTAAATGGGTATCCTCACCACATTGGGTTTAAACATGTAGGCAAAGGTAAATAAAGACTATTACCAAATACATTGCTGTTCTGATTTTACATCTATCAGATTTAGAGCAGTTCTTATCTCCTGCTTGTTTAAAAAAGGTTTCCTAGGCTACCGACCACCTCTTTCTCCTCCAGCAGTGGCCGAGATGGTGACCTCACTTCCTGCTGTGTCTTATCAGCAGCACAGGAGCTTCTCAGTCTGTGCTGTTATCTTTCTGCTGAGAAACCTTTACAGTTAAAAGGGTTGTCTCACTACACTGATTCACCTTTCCTCAGTCAGTCAGTTTCATTTTTTAATTCAGGGTCGTGTTTACTGGCTTCTATTAGCCTGCAGGGACAAGCTGCTGACGACAGCAGGTTTGTAGCTATAGCGACCAGCAATGGCAGCCTATTAGGAGAGATCAAACAGGTCTGTAGCTATAGCGACTGAGGAGCTGATGCAGCCCATACAAGAGGGGATATCTAGGAATAGGTAGGACACTATTAATGGACACATATTGCAAAGTGATTTGCTTTTAGAAGTTCTTTAACATAAAAAGCAATCCTTATAGTGAGACAACCCCGTTAATGACCTGAAAGCAGCCTTGTACCACCCTGTCAGGTCTGCAGAGCACATACCTATGTATTTAAATTAAAGATAGAGTCACTCGGCAGCTAACAGTGTGTCTTGCCAGCATGTACAAACACATGGCAAATGCTAGCTCACATTTATAGCCAAACATCCTGCTAGGACATTGTTTTTTTTTTTTCACAACTCCTCCTTCACCAATGTATCTCTAAGAATCGGATTTCATATTAAACTCATCATGTAATCCAACTCCCATTGATTGGAATGGCCAGTTTGCACTGTAGTTCACACTTTATACTACAGAACGGTTATTTCGCTTTACAGATTACTGTATGACAGACTATTTGGGCAAAATATGGTGCTATCATTAAAGGGGTTCTCTCACTTCAGACATTTATGGCATATTGCTAGGATGTCAGATAGATCACAAAAACAAGCCCCGGCACCCCTTGGCTGTACTTGGAACTCCCTTCATTTCAGTAGGAGAGCCCTGACCACCTTCCTGTTCAGAGCAACGAAGTTTTGTGGTTCTGGGACAACTGGGAACAACACCTTTCTGCCATTGATGGCATATCCTAATGATATACCACCAATGTCTGAAGTGAGACAACCCCTTGAAGGCATGGTAGGGAAAAATTTTTGGGCACATGTATGTTCATTAAAAAAAAATATATATTTTTGGGGGTTGTGCTGAGGGTGAAGTAAAGGAAGGCAACTTTGTTGTACGTAGTCTTGTAACTCAGACTGCACTATGAGGTTCTTTGGATCTTTATTTGGAGCTAAGTTCTAAAAAAAAACACACTTTAATTTAAGTGAAAACTTTGCTATATAAAATATCTGATGACATAACCTTTTAAAACTTCCATGTAATTGTGCATTGTTTTCCAGCATCGATCTGCATATGATTCATTGCCTAGTTCGGCCATTGTGTCCATGGCATGCTGCGCTACCGGGAGCACCAGGGGCTATGACGAGCTGGTGCCACATCAGGTTGGTTATTTTATTTCAGATTCAACATTATGCAAAATATAGGAAAAAGTTTACTTATCCCTGTGGCTAAAGAAGCTTATAAGTGATCCAACTTCTCTGAAACACCCATGTATTCCAATGCTCCCCTGTGTAGCCACCTCTCTTTTAAGAATTGGAACCAATAGCTGCTGTTTCTCAAAATTCAGAGCGCCAACTTCTTGATACCCACCAAAATAAGAGGATGTTCACATCATACTTATTCAGTTTTGTATTTTAAATTTTTTTATAGTTGTTATTGTGATTTTTCATGTATTTTTATTTTGTATATATTATTTTACTATTACTCTTATTATTATCTACATTTTATTTTTCATATTCTGTGTCATTTTTATTGTTATTTTTTATTTTTCATACATTACTATTTTATTACTCTTAATATTTTTGATATTTTGTATACTTAATTTGTATTGTTTTTTCAGATATTATTTTATTGTTACTCTTATTAATTTTATTATTATTATTTTTCATAGATTTTTATTTTATTACTCATTATTATTATTATTTTAAGTTTTCATATTTTGAAATTTTATTATTTTTCGTATATTTTCAATATATTATTTTATTGTTACTCTTATTATTTTTCATATATTTTTATTTTTTTATTACTCATTATTATTTATTATTAAGTTTTCATATTTTGTAATTTTTCGTATATATTTTTCATATATTATTATTTTATTGTTACTCTTATTATTATTCTTTTTTTTCATATATTTTTATTTTATTGCTATTATGATTATTATTATTATTTAAAGTTTTCATATTTTGTAATTGTTATTGTTATTTTGGTTATTTTTGTCATATATTATTTTATTATTACTCTTAAAATTTTTATTATTTTTCATATTTTTTATATTTCATTATTTATATATATATATTTTTTCTCCAGTTTTTACTCTTTCTGTATACTCTCGAAAACCTCCCAACATATATGTTAAATGGAGGCTGTGATGGTTGCCTATCACTGACATCTGTCACTCAAAAACTAATATGGGATTAGTTTAATGCATACATTTTTCAATTTTCAAATACAATTTTCGTGGAAGCTATTATAGTTTATGGATAATCCTCAGAGTGGTACTAGTACAAAAAGAGAAAAGGGAAATGAAAAAAATGGCGCTTTCTAGTTATATTACAGCTGGTAGTGAGAGTGTCTCCTTTCTAGCTGTGCTTCTCACCCTTGTGGGTTGTACTATTGCTGGTACAACTCAGATAATAGGGTATCAGTCTGTCTTGGTTTATTGCACCCAGTCTCCAACTATTAAGCAGTCCCCACCGAGGATTGATTTAAAAATTATGGCTTTTGTTGTAATCTAACAGATAACATGGAAACAGTGATATCACCGTAAGTTCGACTTTGCTACCTCTGCAGATCGGATTCAGCAACCACAAGACTTGTTCATCACTATAAATATCTTTGAGCGCTGGCAATCTGTAGTATATTGCAAAAGCTCTCTAACCCCTTACTGACAGTGGACGTATGGGTACATCCTATTGTTGACAAGGTTCTATGTGGCGGGCTTACCGATCCCTTCCGTTTAACCGTTTAGAGGCTGCGTCATCTAGATGAATGAGGAACAGTGCTGCACCTCCGCCATCTTGGTACACCCTTCTGCATTGTGTGTATATAATACAGAAGGGTACACAATAAATCACTCCTCTTATTCATTAAGTATCCTACAGGGAATGAATGTGAGTTTTAAAAAAAAGTACTGTAAAAGTAAAAAAAAAAACAAAAAAAAACCTAAAAGTTCAAATCTCCCCCCTTTGCCATTTTAGAAGTAAAAAAAACCCGAAAAAATTAGAAAGACAAAACACACAGTAATTGGTATCGCTGCGTTCGTAAAAGTCAGATCTATTAAAATAAAACATTTATTTTGTACGCTGAACGTCACAAAAGAAATAAAAATCCCAACTGCCAAGATTACATTTTTTTCGTAATTTCATGTCCTCTAAAAAAAAGTTATGGCTCTTGAGAGGCGGGAAAGAAGTAAACAAAGTCAAAAAATAATGGTTGGCTGTCAGGAAGGGGGTAATATTTAAAGGGGAGTTCCAAGACTTTCAAAATCCTGTTTGTCCGATGTAACATGTTTATTTATAATCATGCCTCATTGGACAAACGAGCTTTAGAAAGTCTTGGAACTCCCCTTTAATTTCTGTGTTTGTAGACATTAAGTGGAATATGTATGAATGGGGCTGCGGCAGAAATCTGGCTTTTTTTCAGCCCAAAAACTGGCGCAGTCCCATTCGCTCTATTTGTAACCAAGCGCACTCCCGTATCAGGCACATTGCAGAGCGCCCACGCGGTGCACTACAACCGTACGGAGCTACACATTTATAACTTCAGTACGACAAATCCAGGCGCTTTACTGCTGGAACAGGTAGAGCACTTTAACCCTTTCAACCACCCTGACGTATGGGAACGTCATGGTGGTTGTAAGCAGATGTGTAACAGGATCGCAGCGCGACCCTGTTACACAGCCGCCGGGTGTTAGTGGCTAATTGCAGCTAACACCCGGCGCTTGCAGCACAGGGGGCGGCGCCGCCCGCCCGCGCTGTTTAACCCTCTAGACGCCGCGGCTAAGATGGCCGCGGCGTCTAAATGAATGAAAAACAGTGCTGCGCACAGTTTTTCAGCCCGTTCGGGACGTCAGCGATAAGATCGCCGAGTCCCGATGGGCTAACATGGCAGCGCAGAGCCTTGTGAAGTCTCTGATCGCTGCCATGTTCCGTTTGCCCCACTTCCGTCCCGAAACAGGAAGTGGGGAAAACGCCATCTTGATACAGCCTAATGCATTGTCTATGCAATGCATTAGACTGTATTGACAATCGCGCCACCTAGTGGTCAAGCACCATAGGTGGCCTCAATGTTACAGTAAAAAAAAAAAAATAATAAAGTTCTAAAGTGTAAAAAAAAAGTATTAAAAGTTCAAATCACCCCCCTTTCCCCATTTTACAAATAAAAACAATAAAATAATAAAAAAGTTACACATATTTGGTATCGCCGCGTCCGAAAAAGTCCGATCTATAAAAATATAACATCATTTATCCCGTACGCTGAACACCGTAGAAGAAAAAAAATTCCAAACGCCAAAATTGCGTTTTTTTGGTCATTTCATGTCCTATAAAAATTGGAATAAAAGTGATCAAAAAAGTCGCATGTATTCCAAACTGCTAGCAATAAAAAGTGCACTTCAGCCCGCAAAAAATGCACCCTCACTGACGTCTGTAGGTGTTAGTAAAAAAAAGTTATTGGTCGCACAAAATGGCACAACGGCGCAAATTTCAAATATGAAAAATGTTTGGAATTTTTTTACGCCACCAGAACATAACGGAAACCCTACATGTTTGGTAGCATACAGATAACACATCATTTTTACCGAAGATTGAACGCCGCAAAAACAAAACTCCCGCAAACATGGCGCAAGTACATTTTTTTTCACATTTTGCCCCACTTAGAATTTTTTTGCCGTTCCCCAGTATATTCTATAGTAATATGAATAATACCACTGGAAAGTACATCTTGTCCCGCAAAAAAAAAGCCCCCATATGTCTATGTAGGTGGAAAAATAAAAAAGTTATGGCTTTTGGAAGGCAAGGAGGAAAAAAATTAAGAGTAAAATAATTTTTTTTGTTTGTGTTAAAGGGTTAAAAGTGGTTTACCTGATCCAGAGGTGTCGCTTTGTAGCTAGAAAGCGCAAAATCTATGATCCGCAGTAGAACAGGTTCATCGATTCAGGCGCATTCTACACTACTAATGAGCGAAAAAATATGTCGCATGAGCACCAAAAATCATACATGTCGACCAAAATTAATGTGAGGTTTAATCACCCTGTTTTCTCTAGTTAACAGACTCCACTTTTTGCAGATTTCGGTGGTGACTGAGGAGAGATTTTATACTAAGTGGAACCCAAAAGCGGCTGTCGCCAGTGTCGGAGAGGTGAATGCTAACAGTGGAATTATTGCAGGGAAGAATGCTTTGAATAGACTCCACCAAGAGCTGGCCACCCGTGGATTCATCCAGGTAAATATTCCAACAAGCTTGAAGCTTAAGGGGTTGTCCACCTCATTTTTTTTTTTAGTTCCATAGTAGGGCATAGTTTAAAATGAAAAAACTTATACCCAACTCCCCTCATAACCTCTGCCCTAGCGCCGCACCGTCCTCACCCGCCGACTGTTTTCTGTTTCCTGACGGGAACGTCACTGTTGTTGCTGCTCTATTAACAATAGAAAAAGGAGCCTAATCCACAATTAATTGTAAAAATCCCAAATACTTTATTAATACACAATAAAAAAAAAAATAAGAAAAAAATCCCAAGTAAATCGACCACAAAGGGGCACATAACGCTAGAAAAAGTATCAAAAAAAGGGCAAGTATGTCTAATGCATGATACCTCAAAGGCAACAAGGTAATGGTTCACAGTATAATAGGAAAATGTATACAACATGTGACAATGAACACACATATTCACATGCAAACCAAAACTGTAGCCACATCAATAAACCAAGTACAATAATAATAACCTTTATTTATATAGCGCCAACATATTCCGCAGCACTTTACAATTTATAGGGTATAGGTACAGACAAAAAGACAGACATTATACGGTGAAAAGTTACTTATAGATGAGAAACAAGGTGTGAGGGCCCTGCTTGCAAGAGCTCACAATCTGATTGTGAGTGTAGGGTGAGATGAAGGGTAAGAAGTGCTAGGTTTACAATGGTCCAGCCATGTGACATAAATATGGGGTGGTTTATATAGAAGTCGGATGGACCTGCCACCCTGACAGTCCATCTATATACAGATAAGTGCCGAATTGTAGAGTGACAGAAATGTGTGCGCTAGGGAGTGTGGGGGGAGGTGGGGGGGGTTAGTCATTAGGGATCTTGGTAGGCCAGACTGAGAAGATGTATTCTCAGGGACCTCTTAAAACTATGAGGGTTATGAGTGTGCCTGATAGTATGTGGAAGGATGTTGCAGAGAACTGGTGCAGCGTGTGAGACCGGGTACAGTGGTAGACAGAGATGAGGGAGGAGATGTAGGGGGGGCAGCGCTGTGGAGAGACCGGGTAGGGTGGTAGACAGAGATGAGGGAGGCGATGTAGGGGGCGCAGCGCTGGGGAGCGCCCGGGGAGGGTGGTAGACAGAGATGAGGGCGGAGATGTAGGGGGTGCAGCGCTGTGGAGAGACCGGGGAGGGTGGTAGACAGAGATGAGGGAGGAGATGTAGGGGGCGCAGCGCTGGGGAGTGACCAGGTAGGGTGGTAGACAGAGATGAGGGGGGAGATGTAGGGGGCGCAGCGCTGGGGAGAGACCAGGTAGGGTGGTAGACAGAGATGAGGGAGGAGATGTAGGGGTGCCAGCGCTGTGGAGAGACCGGGTAGGGTGGTTAGAAGAGATGAGGGAGGTGATGTAGGGGGTGCAGCACTGTGGAGAGATTGGGTAGGGTGGTAGACAGAGATGAGGGAGGAGATGTAAGGGGTGCAGCACTGTGGAGAGACCGGGTTGGGTGGTACAGAGATGAGGGAGGTGATGTACGGGGTGCAGCACTGTGGAGAGAGTGGGTAGGGTGGTAGACAGAGATGAGGGAGGAGATGTAGGGGATGCAGCACTGTGGAGAGGCTGAGTAGGGTGGTAGACAGAGATGAGGGATGAGATGTAGGAGGTGCAGCACTGTGGAGAGACCGGGTAGGGTGGTAGACAGAGATGAGGGAGGAGATGTAGGGGGTGCAGTGCTGTGGAGAGACTGGGTAGGGTGGTAGACAGAGATGAGGGAGGAGATGTAGGGGTGCAGCACTGTGGAGAGACTGGGTAGGGTGGTAGACAGAGATGAGGGAGGAGATGTAGGGGGTGCAGCACTGTGGAGAGACCTGGTAGGGTGGTAGACAGAGATGAGGGAGGAGATGTAGGGGGTGCAGCACTGTGGAGAGTCCGGGTAGGGTGGTAGACAGAGATGAGGGAGGAGATGTAGGGGGTGCAGCACTGTGGAGAGACCGGGTAGAGTGGTAGACAGAGATGAGGGAGGAGATGTAGGGGGTGCAGCGCTGTGGAGAGACTTGGTAGGGTGGTACAGAGATAAGGGAGGAGATGTAGGGGGTGCAGCACTGTGGAGAGACTTGGTAGGGTGGTAGACAGAGATGAGGGAGGAGATGTAGGGTGTGCAGTGCTGTGGAGAGACCGGGTAGGGTGGTAGACAGTGATGATGGTGGAGATGTAGCGGGTGCAGTGCTGTGGAGAGGCCAGGTAGGATGGTACAGAGATGAGAGAGGAGATGTAGGGGGTGATTTTTAAAAGGAATTGTGGATTAGGCTCCTTTTCTATTGTTAACAGGTTCCTGGAGAATTCCATATGAATTTGAATTGTTGTTGTGGTTTTGTGTTTTGGGGCATTTGTGAGTAGCCGCTGACTGGTTGCATTGGTCACATGCCACTGTGTGACTGGCAGCTCCAGGGAATGGTGATGTCAGGTGGTAATAGGTGACTGTGATAGGCGGCTGCATCAGTGATGCTCCCATTCGAAAGGAGAGAAGTCCGGCAACGGGTGAGGATAGCACGGCGCTGGAACGGAGTTGAGGAGAGAGGGGGATATAGGTTGTTTTTATCTTAAATAGGCCCTAATAGGGTAATAAAAAGATGGAAAACTCCTTTAAGCATCTTGTTGATCTCTTTTTTTTTAATTGTAAGGTTCCCATACACATAAGAGTAAAGCCGGCCAAACCCACCAATCTCTTCCGGACCAGCCAACTATCTTATGCAGATCTGCACAACATTGCAGTGTGTGAGGGCCAAAGCACCCGGAGCCGCCCCCAAAGAGTCAGAGAGTGCCCTGGAAATGCCCCTTACACAGGCAAAACCGGCCCTATACCAGCCCATTTTGGGTTGAGACTTGCAAGCACCATGCCACTTTGTGGGCCTCTGCAGGCTGGCTGATATTGTTTTGCAGGGTGTATGTTGCGCAAGCCTGATCTTACAGTATGTGAATGGGGTTGTCCCATCTCTTCCCCCAAAAGATGATGTGGGGGGAAAGAAGGATCAGTGACATTTAAGGGCCACATGTATGAACCTGTTTAGGTCTCAAACTCACTTTTTGCCCATAGGTTACAATGGGCAAAAGAGTGAGTTTTAGACCTAAACAGTTTCATACATGTGGCCCTAAATTTCAATGTATGATCCCTTTTCAAGGGAGGTAATCCCCTTCTTGTTCCCATTTCCCGATTTGAAAACACATGCACACTTAGCTCATCTAAGGGTGCATATGTATGGGGAAGATGGGAGGAAGAGGTGTTGGCTGTTAACAGGGTTGTCTACCTGATAAAAATTTATAGCAATAGCTCTCGGGCCCCAGTAAAATTTTAAAAAAAATTCATACTCCCCTTTCTCCGGTCCCTGGTTCCAGCTGCACATCTCCCCGGTTTTCTGTTGCTACACCGTCACTTCCGAACAGGGACATCACTGCTGCGGCTGCACGCTCGCCCTGTATCATGCTAATGTTTTTCTTTGCCCCATTTTCCATACAAGGTTTATGTGGATCAAGTGGATGAAGACATTGTAGCAGTGACCCGACACTGTCCCCATACCCACCAGTCAGTGGTTGCTGTCTCCAGGACGGCTTTTAGAGATCCTAAAACTTCTTTCTACAGCAAGGAGGTTCCACAGATGTGCATTCCAGGTACAGTCCTACTGGTCATATGCTAGGGCATGTCTGCATCTGTTCGTAATACCATTGAAATTGAAGTAAAGAAAATATGAATTCATTTAAATTCTGTACAACCTTCCCAGTTTCTAACTCCAGAGCTGACAGGCTCTACCTTATAACTGTGTACACAGACTCTAGCTCCGCCCCGGTCAGCTCTCCTGATTGGCTGCTCACCCTAACAGCCCCAGATTTTTCTCTGCTAGGCTGTTAACCTTTTGTCCCACTTGTTGTTGATTCTTCACCAAAAAATGTAAAATTTTATATCTTTATGTTTGAAGCCTGAAATGTGGCAAAAGGTTGAAAAGTTCAAGGGGGCCGAATACTTTCGCAAGGCACTGTATCCTAAACATGTATTCACATAATAAAAACTATAATACACTACATACATTCGCCCTCCTTTACAGGTGCAGGGACACGCCTCTTTAAAAACTTTAAAGGTAACACTCATCTGACAGATTCAGTAATACATTCTCCTGAAAGTTGATTTTGGGATGTACAGGGATTTCCCCATCTTCGACACTTATAAAGGTGTAAGAAACAAATTTGGAATTGGTGCTCACCAGTGACCATTGAAGTTCCTTCTGGGGTTACAGTTTTCATAAATAATCCTTACTGATGCCCTGGAGGAACCACTGACGGACATTAGGCAGTAGACATACTCTTTAACTATAAAAAAGGTTTTATCCTCCAGCACCAGAAGAAGAAAGTGTTAAAACATAAATCTGACGCGTTTCGTGCCAAAAAAAAAGCTCTAAGTTTTCGCTCGAAACGCGTTTTGGAACCATGGAATTTTAATTCTGTCGAACTAAAGGATATGTTTTAACCCATTCTTTTTCTGGTGCTGGAGGACCTTATGAAGGTGTGTGGAGACTTACAAGCCTTGAATGCCGCACTAAAATAGAAATATAGAGAACACAGACCTCTCAGGAAATGTCTCAGGTCCTCTTTAAATTAAATGTTGGTGCCGCACACTTCAGTGGATGGCGGGTGCTCAGTGGAAGGCCAATGGGCAGTAATCCAGGATATATGACTCTTTATGCAGTTGAAGAAAAGATTTATTGCACAGACAAGTATATCCAAAATCAATTCTAAATTTAAATGTACAAAATGCACAAAGGGATTAGTAGAAAAATTCCCATGATCCAACGTTTCGGCCGTAGTAGGCCTTCATCAGGGACACAGCCATGGGAAACAGGAGCAGGAGTAATCCTGCACTCCTGTACTCCTGCTCCTCTTTCCCACGGCTGGGACCCTGATGAAGGCCTACTACGGCCGAAACGTTGGATCATGGGAATTTTTCTACTAATCCCTTTGTGCATTTTGTACATTTAAATTTAGAATTGATTTTGGATATACTTGTCTGTGCAATAAATCTTTTCTTCAACTGCATCAGGAGTCCTGTGGATTATATTCAGGTCTTCTTTAAAGGGATAGTAAAGAATAATAACTCATTGCCATGTTACTGCTTCTCTCTGTGAAGGGAAAATCGAAGAGGTGATACTAGAAGCCCGGACGGTGGAGCGGAGCGCGGAGCCCTACAAACAGGACGAGTGCTTCATTAACGGGCTGCCACAATACACCGTAGAGATCAGGGAATACATTCAGGTAAGGTCTCTGTTTTTATTGCAAGGTGCTGGCAAATTTCACTTTTAGGATGTGTAATTCATGTACATTTGACTTGCAGCTCACGGACAGTAAAATAGTCAGACAAGCTGGAGTGACAACAAAGGGACCCAACGAATATGTCCAAGAAATCGACTTTGAGAACCTGACCCCAGGAAGTGTGATTGTATTCAGGTATTGGTCAACCACCAACGTGTCTCACTCATGTATTTTTTTGCAAACTGTCTGCGGCTTTCCTATGTCTTGCATGGGAAGGCTTCCTCTGCGGCTTTCCTATGTCTTGCACTGAGGAGAGGCTTCCGTCTGAGGCTTTCCTATGTCTTGCACTAGGTAGGCTTCCCGTCTGGGCTTCCTATGTCTTGCACTGAGGAGAGGCTTCCGTCTGCGGCTTTCTATGTCTTGCACGGGAGGAGAGGTTTCCCGTCTGCGGCTTTCCTATGTCTTGAAACTGAGGAGAGGTTTCCCTGTCTGCGGCTTTCCTATGTCTTGCACTGAGGAGAGGCTTCCGTTTGCGGCTTTCCTATGTCTTGCACTGAGGAGAGGTTTCCCGTCTGCGGCTTTCCTATGCCCTTGCACTGAGGAGAGGCTTCCGTCTGACCCTTTTTCCCTTTATTGTCTGCACTAAGGAGAGGTTTTCCGTCTGCGGCTTTCATATGTCTTGCATAAGGAGAGGCTTCCGTCTGCGGCTTTCATATGTCTTGCACTGAGGAGAGGCCTTCCGTCTGCGGCTTCCCTATGCTTGCACTGGGAGAGGGCTCCGTCTGCGGCTTTCCTATGTCTTGCACTGAGGAGAGGTTTCCCGTCTGCGGCTTTCCAAATGTCTTGAAACTGAGGAGGCT
This sequence comes from Phyllomedusa bahiana, assembly GCA_025379985.1. NCBI lineage: Eukaryota > Metazoa > Chordata > Amphibia > Anura > Hylidae > Phyllomedusa > Phyllomedusa bahiana. Next base: position 127,647 of record JAODAL010004677.1, on the reverse strand, counting down.
TCCGTCTGCGGCTTTCCTATGTCTTGCACTGAGGAGAGGCTTCAATCTGGGCTTTCATGTCTTTGCACTGAGGAGAGGCTTCCGTTTTGGGCTTTCCCTATGTTTGCACTGAGGAGAGGCTTCCGTCTGCGGCTTTCATATTTTCTTGCCTAGGAGAGGCTTCCGTCTGCGGCTTTCCTATGTCTTGCACTGAGGAGAGGCTTCCGTGGGCCCGCACTCTGCCATAAAGCCCCGAACGGGCTGGAGGCTGCAGTGATAGGTGACTTTGTGGAGCTTTCTTTCCTTCCATCTCCTCCTGCATCTCTGGAGCTCACCACAGTGATCTTGGGGTTCTTCTTTACCTCTCTTCACCAAGGCTCTTCTCCCACGATTGCTTAGTTTGGCGGGAAACGGCCAGGTCGGGGAAGAGTTGTGGTGTCCCAAACTTTTCTATTTAAGGATTATGGAGGCCATTTGTGCTCTTAGGAACCTTGAGTGCTACAGAAATTATTTTGTAACTTTGGCCAGATCTGTGCCTTGCCACAGTTCTGTCGTGGGGCAGTTCCTTAGCCTTTATATTCTTTTGCTTTTGACTGCCTGTGCTTGAGGTCTTATATAGCCAGGTGTATGCCTTTCCTAATCAAGTCCAATCAGTTTAATTAAACACAACTGGACTTCAGTGAAGGAGTAGAACCATCTCATGGAGGATCAGAAGGAAACGGACAGCATGTGAGTTAAATATGAGTTTCACAGCAAAGGGTCTGGATACTTTAGACCATGTGATATTTCGGTTTTTCTTGTTTAATAAATTTGCGAAAATATCTCCATTTCTGTTTTTTTTCTTTCAAGATGGGGAGGGGGCAGAGTGTACATTAATGAGCCAAAAAATGAAGTTTTTGAATCTTACCAAATGGCTGCAATGAAACAAAGAGTGAAAAATTTAAAGGGGTCTGAATACTTTCCGTGCCCATTGTACTCATGTTTGATTCACTGTTATGAAATGATTTTATGATTTATAGAGTCCCATGTCTGTCCTTGATACAGGGTAAGCTTGGATCCTACTGCTCACAAATCTGCGGGTATCCTGCGCAGTCATTTGATCCAGTTCCGGCCACATTTCAAGTCGGGCAGTCTGACCGACGATGAGCAGCATCCGATCTTGAAGGTGCCATTTGAGACGTGAGTATTATACACAGATTCTAACTTTATTTTGGACTTATTTACTTACAGCTTATACAGTGGTGTCACATTATTATGACTAGCAGCTAATATTTAGAGTAACCGACATTTGCTATACTTAAAAGGGAAAGAAAGGTCACCATTTCATAGATACACTACTCACAAAAAGTTAGAGATATTTGGATTTTGGTTGAAATTTCAGGATGAACATAACATTTTTTGAATTTATTTTTTAAATGCACTACATGAGCCGATCTCTTCCCTTTAGATGCACGTGTCCAACTGTTCAATGTTTCAGTACTTTGTGCACAACTTGCTGATCTCTAACAAGGAGCTTAATGGCAAAATTCCTAACAGGTGTTTGATCTCTGAATCGCCCAATAAATTTAGGAGATCAATTCGAATTGGGATTTAAACCGTCCTCCTCATCCTGCTTTTCACATTGTGACATCATGAGACCAAGACAAAACCTTACAATTAATCAGCAGGACCTCGCCATTGCCAGGCGTCAAGCAGGATGTTCTCGGATGGAAGTGGCCACTGAGCTTAGAGTATCTCAGAGTGTCACAGCAGGTTGTATCAGAGGTACAGAGAGACTGAAAGAGTCACAGAAAGGCAAAGAAGTGGACGTCCTTTGTCTCCATCACGCACTGATGAACGCTTCATTGTAACCAGTGCACTGCGGAATCGGATGATGATGCCGCACAACTCCAGGCAGGTTTAAAGGAGGTGAAAGGCGCCAAGTGTCATGTCAGACCATTTGTAAACGTTTTCATCAGCGTGATCAATTGTAAGATGTTGTCTTGGTCTCATAATGTCACAAGGTGAACAGCAGGATGAGGAGGACGATTTAAATCCCAATTGAAATCGATCCCCTAAATCTATTGGGCGTTTCAGAGATCAAAAACCTATTGTAAAATTGTTCCCTTGAGCTCCTTATTAGAGATCAGCAAGTTGTGCAAAAAGTACTGAAACGCTGAACAGTTGGACATATTCATTCTTAAGTTAAGAGATGGGCTCATTATGTTCATTTAAAAAAAGTTCAACAAATTTTATGTTCCTCCTGAAATTTCATTCAAAAGCCAAATATCTTTAAAGGGGTTGTCTCATCTCAAAGTTTCATAATGAAATAATGCTGCTTTGCTCTGTCACTTCCTGGTCAAGCTGTCTGTAATTAGCATATGAGCTCCTTGTATTCAGACTTCTCTGTTTATTAGTCTAGATTAAATAAATTACCTTCTACCAGGACAGGAGAAGCTGCTGAGCTAAAGTAAACAGTAGAGTAATTACTGTCTTTTGTCTGAAAGATCAGATAACACACAAGCTCTCACTGCCCTCAGTTCTGTGCAGCCTCGACCTGTGTGATGATGTCACTACCTGCTATCAGATAGAACAAACAGGAGGGGAGAAGGAGTACACAGGTCGGTCACTTGGGAAACCTGAGAGCCCTCAGAAGGTGATAAAATCACTTGTAGCTCCTTAACAAAAAAAGATGAACAAAGCAATATACTTGGAAAACGTCTTCATTTAGTGTTCCCTACATTTTGAAAGCTATTCTTTGTAGTGAGACAACGCCTTTAACGTTTTGTGAGTAGTGTATGAGGTTGCATGAAACCAATCTGTAGGTGTCTTCCATAGACAGAGATGCTTGTAATCCAGCAGTCTGCAAGTGATGAATAAAAACCTTCCTTTATTGAGAATATATCTAAAAACATGACATCATATATAAAACATGCTTTAATGTTGACGCGTTCCGAGCCTAGTGGCTTGTAACCAACATGTGCAGCAGGGACAGCAGCTAGACAGGCTGGGAGTGACTCCATAATGTCCTGATAGGTTGTCACAGCTGCTGAATGGTCCATAGAGCCAATGCCACCATCCAGGGGCCCCACAGCTGCAGGAGAGTCCAAGAGCCAAAACCACCATCCAGGGACCCCGCAGCTGCTGGAGGGTCCATAGAGCCAACACCACCATCCAGGGGGCCCCCACACTGCTGGAAGGGGCCCTAGAGCCAACCCCCCTCCAGGGCCCCACAGCTGGGAGGGTCCTAGGCCAACACCACCATCCAGGGACTCCACAGCTGCTGGAGACGGTCCATAGAAGCCAACCCACCATCCATGGCTCCCACAGCTGCTGAGGTCCATAGAGCCAATCCACCATCCAGTGCCCCAGCAGCTGCGGAGGTCCATAGACCAACACCAGCCATCCAGTGGCCCAACAGCTACTGGAGGGTCAATAGTGCCAACACCACCATCCAGGGGCTCCCCCTCATGATGAAGGGTCAATAGAGCAAACACCACCAACCAGGGCCCTACAACAACTGCTCCACAGCTGCTGTAGGGTCAATAGAGCCAAAACCACCATCCAGGGGCTCCCAGCACTGCTGAGGGTCCATAGAACCAACACCCACCATCCAGGGCCCCACAGCTGCTGGAGGGTCCATAAAGCCAACACCACCATCCAGGGGGCTCCACGGCTGCTGGAGGGTCCATAGAGCCAACACCACCATCCAGGAGCTCCACCGCTGCTGGCGGGTCCGTAGAGCCAACACACCATCCAGGGCTCCCACACAGCTGGAGGGTTTCCCTAGAGCCAACACCACCATCCAGGGCTCCTACAGCTGCTGGGGGCCATAGAGCCAACACCACCATCCAGGGCCCCCCGACATACTGCTGGAGGGTCCATAGAGCAACACCACCATCCAGGGGCTCCACAGCTGCTGGAGGATCCATAGACCCAACACCACCATCCAGGGGCTCCACACCTGCTGGAGGGTCCATAGACCCAACACCACCATCCAGGGGGCTCCACACCTGCTGGAGGGTCCAATAGACCCAACACCACCATCCAGGGGCTCCACAGCTGCTGGAGGATCCATAGAGCCAACACCACCATCCAGAGGCCCCACAGCTGCTGGAGGGGCCATAGAGCCAAGAACACCATCTAGGGGCCCCACAGCTGCTGGAGGGTCCATAGAGCCAACACCACCATCCAGGGGCTCCCACAGCTGCTGGAGGAGCCATAAAGCCAACACCACCATCCAGAGGCCCCACAGCTGCTGGAGAGTCCATAGAGCCAACACCACCATCCAGGGGACACACATCTGCTGGACGGTCCATAGAGCCAACACCACCAACCAGGCGGCCACACAGCTGCTGGAGGGTCCATAGAGCCAACATCCACCATCCAGAGGCTCCCACACTGCTGGAGGGGCCATAGAGCCAACACCACCATCCAGGGGCCCCACAGCTGCTGGAGGGTCCATAGAGCCAACACCACCATCCAGGGGCTCCACAGCTGCTGATGGGTCCATAGAGCCAACACCACCATCCAGGGGCACTACAGCAGCTGGAGGGTCCATAGAGCCAACACCACCATCCAGGGGCTCCCACAGCTGCTGGAGGGTCCATAGAGCCAACACCACCATCCAGGGCACTACAGCTGCTGGAGGGTCCATAGAGCACAACAACCACCATCCAGGGACCCCACAGCTGCTGGAGGGTCCATAGAGCCAACACCACCATCAAGGGGGGCCACACAGCTGCTGGAGGGTCCATAGAGCCAACACCACCATCCAGGGGCTCCACTGATGCTAAATTGGGTTTAAGTCTAGGGAGTTTAGGGGGCCAGAGTAATACCTGGAAGTCTTGGTCCTGCTCCTTCAACCAGTGTCGGTTATTACCTTGCTCAGATAACTTGTATACATTTCCTCTCTATGATACTTCAATAAATGAGTCCATGCTTCTGCCCCAGGTTGGCCACTGATTTGCTTACAGCAGTGGAGAACCTCCAAGCTATTTCTATTATAAATGACGGTGTCTTTTTCCCTTAGCATTGCCGCTAAGCTGTCTCTGGCTGATCTCAACCAAGTGCTATATCGCTGTGAGGCAGAGGAGCAGGAGGATGGGGGTGGTTGCTACAACATACCAAATTGGACCCCCTTAAAGTATGCTGGTCTGCAAGGTGAGGTTACGGCGTGTTTATCTGTGTTGGGGGAACAGTGTATTCTGCTTACAGAACAAACAGGTATGTGGTATGGAGAGTGAAAGACAGGATCACATTTATTAATAAAGTAAACAAGCAAATTAATCCTTTAATAACAAATAGAAAACAAATATTTACAATAATTACAAATGTTCGTCTTCTTTTAGAGGATTGTTCTTGTTGTGCTCACGTCAATGTGATATTTAATGTGCTTTTCTTTATAATATTTTTTATATTGTTTACGGTAAACTGTAACTTTAGAGTATAAAACATAAACGTAATAATTGACCATCATGCTTCAAAGGTTTTGCACATCTAAGGCTATGTTCACACGTTGTATTGCGGCGCATATAGTACGTGCCGCAATACACCGGGTGCTTTGGAAGCATGCACTGATCAGCGCGTATTTCCAAAGCATGTCAATTCTCCCCCCGCGCGTTCAATACGACGTGTAATGCATATTTCTCTATGAGAGCTATGGATTACCATAATTGCGGCACGCATTTCGCCGTGTATAACGCGCAATACGCTGCGAAGTACACGGCAAAATCCATGCCAAAATACGCCCTAAGACTGCTTATTCTCTGCTGGCTGGGTACTATGTACAGCGCTCCCTCATGTTACAGTGGCTTCAGGATGCAATGTTTCCAGCATACAATGCTATTTCCTAAGACAATGTATGTTGAGTGTATTTTCAAGAAACACTATTCCAGACATTGATGCAACCAATGATCATAAACATTTTACTAGTAAAACCTCTGTATTAGAGCAGTGCACGATGTGACTGATGGTATACAGCGCCTCTCTACAGTACAGTGCGGTACTACATGTCCTGTACTGCTCTTACATGTATTAGTGAGGTGCATGCAGTGACTGGAGGTCTATAGCGCCTCTCTACAGTACAGTAGGTACTTTCATGTCCTGTACTGCTCTTACATGTATTAGTGAGGTGCATGCAGTGATTGTGTCTATAGCGCCTTCTCTACAGTACAGTGTCAGTACTACATGTCCTGTACTGCTCTTACATGTATTAGTGAGGGGATTGCAGTGATTAGTGGTCTATAAACGCTTCTCTACAGTATATGCTACTAAATGTCCTGTACTGCTCTTACATGTATTTAGTGAGGTGCATGCAGTCATTGGTAGGTCTATAGCCCTCTCTACAGTACAGTGCGGTACTACATGTCCTGTACTGCTCTTACATGTATCAGTGAGGTACATTCAGTAATTGGTGGTCTATAGCGCCTCTCTACAGTACAGTGCGCTACTACATCTCCTGTACTGTCTTTACATGTATTAGTGAGGTCATGCAGTGATTGGGGTCTATAGAGCCTCTCTCTACAGTACAGTGCGGCACTACATGTCCTGTACTGCTCTTACATGTATTAGTGAGGTGCATGCAGTGATTGGTGGTTTATAGCGCCTCTCAGCAGCACAGTTAGTTATTACATGTCCTGTACTGCTCTTACATGTGCCAGGATGAGCGGCTTCTTTGGGCAACTTTAGGTGAGGGCCCCACTTTCTTTTTTCTGGTACATTGTAAATGACCCATGACCCAAAGAAGCTCCTGTCCTCATCACATGAAGTAATTTCCAGCTTCCAGCAGCTCTCTCTGATGTTATATGGAAGGAGGCGCTGTATCTGGATCAGTATCTGCTGCATTTTCTTTTATCCCTATTTTCCATTATTTTGGTCACATTTGGGGGTTTTGGAACCAATTGCCAGTTTTTCGAAGAGTTATGGTTTCATCATACAATGGTCTTCCCGGAGCCGATTAATACTGTATGTTGAGGGAGTCCTGTATATCTATAGGTTTGTTAAATTGTATTTCTACATTAAGAAATTGCTTGACACTGTTAGAAGGCATTTTGGGTCTCACAACCTCTCCTTGCATTACCAGGTTTAATGTCCGTCATGGCCGACATCAGACCGAAGAACGATCTGGGACATCCCTTTTGTGATAACCTGCGGTCTGGAGACTGGATGATTGATTACCTCAGTAACCGCCTCATCGCTCGTGGAGGAGCATGTGCAGATGTAAGACATGATGAAGTACACAGATAGTTAATGTGGTGTTACAATCCTCACAATAGTGCTCCTCTGTGGGACCCTTCAGGTGTGTTAAATTTCCTTGTAGCGCCTCCACAGGAGAAATAAAGCATTGCAGAGGACCTATTCATAATATTGAGTTCTCTGTAATGAAGGACAGGTCCTCCAGAGTGAAAGACGCTCTTTATCCCCCTTCGCATTAACATGTTCATATTCCGCCCGGTTTCCGGACGGAAGAATGAACATGTTGAATGTTTTTCGGACCGCCGGCGGTATAAAAAAACTATCCAGCGGTAAACCCGTGCAGTGGAGACTGCTGCGCGGGTTTTCCATAGTCGTCCATTTTAAAGGTTGTCACCTGTTTTACAGACGGGTGAAAACCCGTGCCGTGGGGACAAGGCTTTAAGATCCTAATTCTCTAGCAGGATTATAAAAATACACAACCTCTTTAAAGGGGTTGTCTCACTACAAGGATTGCTTTTTATGTTAAAGATCTTGCAAAGACAAGTCACTTTACCAGTGTCCTACCTATTCTGAGATATCCCCTCTTGTATGGGCTGCATCAGCTCCTCAGGTCGCTATAGCAACAGACCTGTTTGATCTCTCTTGATAGGCTGCCAGCACTGGTTGCTATAGCTACAGACCTGTTTGATCTCTCCTGATAGGCTGCCAGCACTAGTTGCTATAGCTACAGACCTGGCTTCTGCGGCAGCCTAGTGGAAGCCAGTAAACACGCCCCTGAATTCAAAATGAAAACAAGAAAACAGGACGAATCTATCTAGTGAGACAACCCCTTTAACTCCTTACCGACATATGAATGTGTAGTTACGTCATGGCGTCAACAAAGGGTTCTGGAGGGGCTCTATACATGGCAGGTACATTCACACAGTGGATTTGGATAGCGATTGGTGTGTGTGGTGGGGGGGGGGGGTGGCTGTCTCAGAATCAGCATTTAATCTGACAGTGAACCGACCTCCATTATACCCTATGGAAAATTAACTTAGTTGGTCAGACATTGCTGATTTTACTCGCGTATTTTCGGCACTTATAGTAAGCGCCTACAAAGAATTGATGTGTCCTTCGTTGACGTGGGTTACACGCCGATAATAATAAAGTGCCTGAGGCAGAAATCCGCCTTGAGCAGATAGGATCGATTCCACACTGAAATTCCACGTTGGCAAGCGTGGACCTTCAACGTGGAAACAAAACGGTCTCCCCGCCAAATTACCCATCGTGTGAACTTACCCTTGCAGTTGGGACTTCAGATCCTGGGATTTTAACTCTCAAGATGCCACAGTAAATGTGATAGGGTCAGGTAGGGGGTTACGAGAAGTGTGCTGCTCACTACTCCATGACTTCCTGGCTTGACTTCCCCTTTGTAAGCTCTGTGACAACACATCAGTAAGTGGATTGCTTGATGGTTCTGAGAGGTGTAATATTATCAGCTGGATATTATAAGTGTGAAGAAAGTTAGTTCCTGGTGTAAAAAAAGATGACCACGTTTCCTTTCATGTATTGCTCTTGTCATTACCATGTGGTCTAGTCTAACTTAATCTTTCCTTGTCCAGGAAACAGTAGAGTAATCCATAGGTCATTACCTACTGTTTGTAATGAGACTACATAGACATAAGATGCAGCTGCAATAAAGTGAGATGAGTCTGCCCTGCCATTCCAGAATTTTATCTCTTTACTCTCACAGCTAGAGAAGGACAAGATTTTATTTTTAATTGCTTAGGAAATACGAAAAAAAAATACTGCCAAAAATTGAAAAAAATGTATTCCAGTAATATTGGTTTTAACAAAAATACTCCTTTCTGATGGAAGTGTCCATTTAAATCTGGATCTGGTTCAGTATAATATCTGAGGAGCTTTATGCATTGATACCATTAATACTGAATATGCATTGCTTTGTTTTTAAGGTGGGCAAGTGGTTTGCCGCAATGTTCTCTTACTTGAAGCAGATCCCGCGTTATCTTATCCCGTGTTACTTTGACGCCATATTGGTCGGAGCATACACAACCCTCCTGGAAGCGGCTTGGAAACAGATGTCCAGGTATGAGACATACAACCCAATAGTCTGCATACAACAATTTGTAACTTTTAAAGAGGTGTTTCTATTCCACATATTAATGGCATATCCATAGGATAGACGATAAATGTGTGATAGGTGCGGGTCCTGCCTGAGACCTGCACCTATGGATATGCCAAAAATGTGAGATGGGAAAACTGTCTTTATAATTCTTTACATACATTACATAGCAGTCCCTTACACCAGTCTACACGTACCAAAAATAATTTTCTTTCCTTAAAGGGGTATTCCCACCATGGACTTTTTGATGGCATATTGATAGACTAGGCCTTCTAAGTCTGGTAGGTGTTGGTTCCGCCTCTGGGACCTGCAACAATTTCGTGAACGGGCCCCTGAAAGTCTCTCAACTTAGAATGGAGAGCCGGTTGAGCTTGCGCATGACTCTCCTTTCTGTTCTAGGCGAGCCCTCAGAACAGCTGAACAAGATGGGTGTTTCTACAGCATTGACTGACATTTCAGCTCTGCTGAGTCTGTTAGAGGGACATTGGTGTTGGGATGGGTCTAAGCAGCAGGGCACAAGGATACACAGCTCTAAAGAGTTAGGCTTTGTCTACACAGCACTGGTTTATGGTTGGATTTTCAGTAATTAGAATCCGACTATAAACAGTGCCCCATAGACCACAATAGAATATCTGTGCTGTAGTCTACACAGCACGGATTTTCTACTGTTGGATTTGTAAACTGCCGGCCCTCTGCCGTAAGAAAGAAAACGTTCTGTCTTCCGACGGATTCCCGTCAGATTCCAGTACAGTTGATGACCTGGGTCAGTGGCAAATCCGAAAACCGTCTGCGGTTTTAAGCACAAATCCGCACCAAAGACCACAGTACGGCGATGTGAAAATACCGTCGGATTTTCAACGGTATTTTAACATAAGCTGTGTAGACATAGCCTTAAAGGGGTTGTCTCGCTACAAAGAATAGCTTTCAAATTGTAGGGAACACAAAATAAAGACATTTTCCAAATATATTGCTTTGTTCATCTGTTTTTGTTAAGGAAATACAAGTGAATTAATCACCTCCCTGGCTATTTCAGTTCCCTCAGTAACCGACCTGTAAACATCTCTCCCCCCTGCTGTTTGTTCTATGTGATAGCAGTGAGTGAGGTCATCACACAGGTCCCTGCAGTCTCTGCGCTGCTGGGCAGTAAAAAGCTGATTTATCTAAAGTAAACAGCACTGATAAGGGCTTTTGTTTGAAGGATCAGATAAAAACTCCTGCTTGTAGTTTCAGAGAAGCTTCTGAGCTAATCTGAACTAATTAGCAACTGAAAACACAGAGTTGAATACACCATGGAGCTGTATGCAAATTACAGTCATTCTGAACCAGGAAGTGACAGAGTATTTCATTCATGCATCCTACGAAACTCTGTAGGGAGACAACTCCTTTAAAGTTTGTCAGTCACAGAGATAAACAAGCTCCTGTGCTGCTTAAAAGGCACAGCAGGGATTGACGTCACTATCCAGGCCACTGCTAGAGGAGAGAGAGATGGTCGGTAACCTAGGAAACCTTATGAACACAAACAGGAGATAAGAACTGTTTTTTCTCTGAAAGGAAGCTAAATCAGAACAGCAATGTATTTTGGTTTAAAGCACATCAATGTGGTGAGCATACTCCTTTAATCTTTTATGGTGAGACCTTCTGGTGCTGTCATGTCTCATTACCTTTCCCTCTCTTGTCTGCTTTATGTGTTTGCCGCCTTAGGGGAAGATTTACTATTGCAGTTGCCCCAAAAAACTGGCACGCATGAACCACAATGAATACACATTTCAGACATGCCTTGAGCCTTGTTCAAAAAGGAGGCATAGCTTAGCAGAAATGGGGTGTGACTTAGCCAAAAAGGCGCTTGGGTCCATTTGCAACATGACGCAAAGTTTGCACCAAAATTTTGCCATCCAATATGGATGTAAAGAAAGCCAACCAATAGGTGGTATGAGGTAGACAACAGTGTCTAAAGTTGTGCCCAATAAATATAAACTGCCCATGATCACATATCCTAAACTTGTGCTGGTAGGTCACAAAATATCAAACACATTCCAGAACTCGTGTCTCTCCTCCTGCGACGTAAGGTCTGCCGAGAGTTGCCGGTCACGTCTGACATGTCTGTGTGTCTTTCCCTCGTAGCTTTGTACAGCACGGGTCGACCTTGGTGAAGCACTTGGCTCTGGGATCAGTGCAGATGTGCGGCGTTGGAAGATTTCCTGCCCTTCCAGTCCTGTCACCTTCTCTGGCGGACGTGCCGTACCGCACCAACAATATCACACAAGAGAAGGAGCAGTGCTGCCCTTCATTAGCTGCCGGTAAAATCTACAGACCTAGACCTGTGAATGTAGATTATTCAGTAGCGAGTACTGTAGGCTGTGGAGTTGGTAAGCCAAAGCTCCGACTCCAACTCCGACTCTGACTCCTCAATTTTCCTGACACCAACTCCGACTCCCTCATACACGGCGCATGTTTAAGTGATAACTTTACTGTAGTAAAATGGCAACATCAGGCTTTTTCTCCTCTTATGATACAATAATCAAGCTATTTAGGTAGAACAGACACTGACAAGCAAAAGGGTAACAATGTTTTTAACTTTTGACTTTCAGGCTCCATATCTCACCTTCCACTACAGCTTTGAACATGAGGCTACCATCATTTTATAGACAATCATCTCACCTATCTTATACATACATTATTTAGCATCTGCTTACTTCTGCAGATTCTTGTCATGTAACTGCATTGTTACTGTTTTGCTTCTGAAAATCAAAATTTAGCTTTCAGCATTGCCTGAATCCTTCTGGGCTCTGGATCAGATTCAAGCAGGTCTTGACCAAAATCTGATCCCCGGTCACTTCTAAACGTTCCCAATGATGGTGCAGACGACTGGATTTGGGTACGAATACAGGTTTTTCGTCAACCCTACCCACAAATGTTTGATTGGGTTGAAGTCTGGGGACTGTGGAGGCCAATACAGCACCTCTACCCCATTGTCATTGAACCCTTCCCTGTCCACCCTAGACGTCTGCGTCGGGTTGTTGTCCTGCTGGACACTATGTCGTTCTTTTCTTACCCATAGTGCTCGAGTGTATGAAGTAACTCATCTTGTATTACATTCACATATTAAAAAATATATATATATTTCTATCAAATATCAAAATCAGGGTATCAAAAATATATCACAGAAAAACAAAAAAAATCCCCCAATCTAAAATATCAATCCTTTATTATACAAAATTAAAACGTCTCATAGAAAACTAATTCCTTTTTATCGATAACAATAATAATTTATAACTATCAATGGTAAACACATATATTCACAAATAGGCACAGCTTACAACAGCAACAATATAGTAACTTACGATACAGGCCACTTCCACCGACCCCAGATAAACTGATGTGGTCCTAAAGGAAAAAATATTCCAAAAATGAGGCCCTTTTGCAAGTATACATACTTTCCCTGTGCCACCCTACCAGGCCCTCCACAAATACTTATGGGGTCATCGCCCTGATGAGGGCGGCCCCACAGAACGAGTCCTGACCCTAGGTCTCCCTAGTATTCCCTTAGTGAGGGCCAATAGGTATAGTCTTGATAGATTGGGGGATTTTTTTTGTTTTTCTGTGATATACATTCACATATAGCTCAGCATTGAGATCAACATTGATCCTGGTCAAGTATCCAACATTTTTGGCTGTGACCCCTCCCCATATCCTCGGGCTTCTTCCACCGAACCTGACAGTTCTTCCAACTTCTCGATCTGTTCGCCTCATTTCCCGTGACTTTCAAACCATTCCCCTAGGAGCCCGGTCTATTGACCTTTCGTCATCTTCTCTTTGCTCCAAATCACCCGTCTCCAATCTTCCATTTTTCGTACTTTTTTGTAAACTCGTTGCCGACGCTTCTTATAACGAGATTGAAGTCGCGGCTTCTTCCCCTGTTTTCGGGCCATCAATCCAGACCTGTGTAATGTGCCCGGTGCTTGCATGGATGTCTGTGATCTCACTCTTACGAAGTCTACGAGCTGCCTCCACTGCCGTGTCTTAGCGTCAGAACTGATCGACCTTGTGATAAGAGACTTGTTGGTTCTGATATCTCCCCTGGACGTCACCGCTTGGCTTTGGACTGAATGGTCGGACTTCATTTCATATTCTTTCAGCTGTCAGGGCCTCACATGATGCAGTTTGGCAATTGTCTTGGCCCAGAGACGCTATCGATGAGCTGGATGATGCCGTGTCTCTTTTCTTGGGAAATCTTCTTCATGTCTGCTCGAACCAGTGACCTTTTGCTGGGAATCAGCTTAATAACACACTGGGCTATTAGGGAATGTGAGAACAGGCTGTAATTTGTAGTAACAAGAAGAAAAAGATTGTTCCACCACCAGGAGCAAAACAGTAACAATGCAAGAATCTGCAGAACTAAGCATATGCTAAAAGGTAAAAGTTATGAATGAGAGCCAAGATGATTGTCTATAAAATGATGAGTCTCACATGGATGGTGAGATATGGAGCCTGAAAGTCAAAAGTTCAAACCATTGTTACCCTTTTGCTTGTCGATGTAAAATATATTTATAGGAGACGACTATAGAACACAAAAAACTATAATAAATTGTAAATATGAAGTGAAAATGTTGCTGAAATCTGTTTGCCCTGGAGCGGGATATTTCCCCCTGGGGCAGTGCTTTGCCTGCTCCATTGCCTGCTCCATGTCATCAATTACACTCCTCATGTGATGAGGCTGAAGATATGGGAGCAGTAGCACTGGCCGGACCCAATTCCTCTTGCTCTTGACACCGCATTGAACTCACTGTACCAATTTATTATATATTTTGGGAGTCGGAGTCGGTTAATTTTTTTAATGACTCCGACTCCTGCAACATGGGCATCGACTCCGACTCCACAGCCCTGGCGTACTGTGCAGATTTACAGGGAAAGTTCATCTTTTATTATAAGAGAATTATTTTTTTCTGTGCATTTAATAGGTGGGTTTCCCGTCTGTAGTTTATTGGCACGTCATGCAATTTTTTTTTAATTTTTTTTTTTTACAAATAATTTTAAAAAACAAATTTCCCGGTTCAAACAAAAAAATTAAGTAGTAAGCTGCCAGTGCCAAGAAATAAAAAAAAAAAAAATCTATAATCACCTTCCTCCACTCCTGCATTTCACCGCTGGCTCTCCCCAGTCTTCCATTTACCTTTCCTTTGCTTCCGAATGGGATGTCACCACTGCAGCGGTCAGACGCCTTGGCTTACATCATCGTTCACAGCTGTTCACTTCTGAATGGTGATGTAAGCAGAGACATGGACAGTGGTGAGATCCCATTCGGAGGTGAACCAGTTAGAAACCCCTTGACAAACCATGCTCCATATATGGTGGGTACCGAATGTTTGTTACAGCCAGCACTGCTGTATTGGAGATAATGCTGATCTCAGCCATTTCACCAATTAGGTGCCAGGGTCAATGTGACCACTGCAACCAAGCCAGAACTGCATGACATTGGAGGACGTGGGGGCCGGTCCGCTTGGGACTGCCCCCAAAACTAGCCACCCGGTCTGCCTGATAATGCTCTGTAGTGTCTGGGTATGCCCCTGGACTGCCCCCAAACTGCGCTGTACCACCTGTTTTGGGGGCAGGGTTTCCATAGGGGGTTGTATATTGTGCAGGTCTGATTTAAGAACCCTCTTGTGCTTGTTTCGACAGCACATATACTAGAATTGGAACAATACATGCAAAATTGTGAAGAGTTTCATATTAAAAAACATGGCTTCCTGCTTCCCAGCACAAGTGTTCACGTGACCATGGAGAGCTTGGTAATTGCATGAACCGCTGGGTCTTATCAGCAATAGATCAGCTCTGCAGTCAGTACAGGGGCTTTATTTCCCTTACAATTCATCAGCCCCAGTTGCAGGAAAAATCTGAAACAAAAATTGTGCAAAAAATGTCTCCCAAAAATCTTTTTCTGATCTTATGGGGGGCACAATATGTAAAATAAAATTAAGAAAAAACACATACAAAAAAATTTTTGTTTTACAAAAAACACAAACGACCAAACCGTAACTTTTATTCCCGCCCCCAACATTCCTAAAACCTTATATCACCTACATATAAATGCCCGTGATGGAAAGGTGACACAATGACAAAATTTATTCGAGTGCCACTTTTATTGTTCAAATAATAAATAAGATAAAATGTGAAAAAAAAGTCTTTCTTTCTTTCTTTTAACCTCACATTGTTAAACAAAACAAACTAATTAAAAAAAATTACATAAAAATAAAGCCTTATGTATCATGTAAGAAAGGCCAAAAAATTAGTGGAAAAACTAAGCACAAGAAAACATATAGGGTGACATGTTAGAAAATTGCCGTTTCCACGTCAGTTTTTGGTGTATTAAATCAGTGTAAAGTGCGCCAGAAAGTCCGATCCTGGTGTCAGGTATACCTTGCATAGAAAACTTAATGCGCCTAAAAAGGCGCGTCGTGCCAAAAAAGGCGCATTGCGCAACTCGCGACACATAGCATATCATTGGTAGTATATGTAATGCGCCTATCGAGGAGCATAACACATGTAATGCGCCTCAATAGGCGCATTGCGTGACGGGGGCACACAGTGCACCATATTTAGACGCGTTACAATGTGTCCTTCCCGGCATATAATGCGCCTACTTTTGGTGTACAACAGTTTATTTACATCAGGAATATGGCATCAAAAGTGATTATGGCGCAAAATAGACCAAAAAACTGGCGTTGGCGTGTTGGGACATGTCGCCCTTAGCGTTCAAACCTGTGTGTATGAAGAAAAAAGGAAAATGCTCATAGTCAGGAAGATTCAGGAGGAGGTAATGGGTCCAGTCAGGAAATGGTTAAATTATTGACAACATTGGAGATTTTATTAAATCTGAGGCTGGAAAATCAATCAGTCTTACTCGCTATTGATTCCTTTTCTTTAAATCTCTTTCAGGTCTTCCGCATTTCTCCTCTGGAATTTTCCGCTGTTGGGGCAGAGACACTTTTATCTCCCTGCGGGGTATTCTCCTCATCACTGGTCGGCACATTGAGGCCAGGTAGGAATTTAATTTTTTTCATTTATTTTTAACCATTACAAATGCTAGCTGTCACATTATTAATTGGCATGAGCATAGTGCTAACACTCACTTCCCAATCCTTTTATGCATCACTTGTACTTGATGCCCAATCCAATGGATGTTTATAGAGACCAACATTGCAAGAAACATACAAATGTGTCCTTCCTTACATCTCCTCTTGGATAAAAGAGGTTTTTCTTACCATGCAGTTTCACAGAGCAACAGCCAGCTTCAGACTCAAACTTCCTGGTCAGGCTGTGGGTGGGTATGTAGTAGTGATTGACATATCAACTCTGTTATTCCTAGTTTATTTTGATACAGTGACATCACTGCATGAGGTTTATAAAGTGCAGTAGACAAGGCTACAGAGCTCTAAAGAGTGAAAGTTTGTCATTTACAAAGTCCGTTGCCAGAGATAAGACTCAGCAGGGAGTGACTTACCATGGGCGGACTGACTGACTAACGACAGCTTGGTTCAATGAAATAGGAAACAGAGGAGAAGAGAGGTGGGGAGAGGTGGTCAGTAACCAGAGAAACTTGTGTATTCTAAGAGGAGATAAAATCTCCTCTATCTCCTGATGAAAGCTAAATCAAAACAATGTGTTTGGTAATAGTCTTCAGTTACCTTTCCCTACATGTTAAAAGCTAATCAATGTAGTGAGAAAACCCCTTTAACCTCTCCTGATAGGAGAGGCATGAAATGATCAAAAACCGATGCTCTGTCAATAGTTGTTTATGGCATATGTCTCTAGGTATGGCCAACTAATGTAATGTTACAGTTTGGATTTGGGTCAATGTCCAATTTGATCTGAATCTAAGCATTTCAATTTGGGTATACTCAAATCGAATTGTGGCAAAAATTGCTAAAATAAAGAACAAAAAACTACCCTAAAATTGAATCTAGGATTAGGTTTAAAGGGGTTGTCTCACTACAAGGATTGTTTTTTATATTAAAGATCTTGCAAAAACAAGTCACTTTGCAATATATGTCCATTAACAGTGTCCTACCTATTCCAAAATATCCACTCTTGTATGAGCTGCATCAGCTCCTTAGGTCGCTATAGCTACAGACCTGTTTGATCTATCCTGATAGGCTGCCAGCACTGGTTGCTATAGCTACAGACGTGGCTTCTACTGCGGCCTAGTGGAAGCCAGTAAACACACCTCTGAATTCAAAGTGAAACCAAGAAAACAGGACTGAAGTAAGATGAATCAATGTAGTGAGACAACCCCTTTAAGGCTTTTAGGGGCCCTAAGAAATTTGACTTGGTTTTCTATGTGGTTTTGGTCCCACGTTGCTCCTGCCATGATAGAGCTTCCGATGCAATGTCCAAACTTAGAACACCTCTAAGTTTTAGGAACAGGAAAAGATGTCCAATGTCTGATGTCTCATCTGACCTCACTTCCACTTACCACAACATAGGGTTTAACACAGGTTAAACCAGAAGTGATGATGGATGTTGCACCAGTGGTGATGGTTTGCTCATAGCAATGTGTGGCTTGAAGCGACACTGAAAGGTAATCCCTAAAACATCCTGAAAACTGTAATTTAGGCCCGGTTCACACTGCTTATTCACACCGGACTTGCGAGCTGGATTGCGCTTCCAATTCCGGCGTGAATAAGGGGCAGGTGCGCGGCCCGCCGGCCCCATAGACTTCCATTATCCACGGCGCATATTGCGCCTGGATAATGTGCATGTCAATTTCTCCCTCCGCGGCGGATTCGCCGAGCGGGTAGGAGCGACGGAATCCACTGTTCTCTATGAGAGCAGTGGATTACCGTAATTACTCCGACGGATTGGCGCCGTACTGCAGCGCAAATCCGGCGCGGAGTACGGCGCCAATCCGTGGCGAAATAAGCCGTGTATACATGGATTTAGGGTTACAGTTAGTGTTAAGATTAGAGAAAAAAATTTGTTTTTGGCACATCCCCAACCTGTGTTTTTCATGTTTGGTCAAATCCTTGTCGAACCAAACAAAGCCCTATTACAGCAACACTACGATACTTTTTCCTGTATCATTATTACACATAATTCATGGACATCAATGGTTTGATTTCTTTGCCTGTGTGGATTGGATGGATTGTTACCGACATCTGGTGAGAATTTCATATCAATAGTGTCATAAAAATATATGTACTTAGAAAATTGGTGACGTGTTCAATATTTATTTCACCTGCTGTATACCAGGCGTTTTCAGAGGCGTAGCTAGAGCTTTTGTTGCCCGGGCTCTCTCCTAGTTTCCCGCCTCTCTAACTTTACATGTTTTTTGGCACCTATAGTGCCTTATCTTTCAGACTGGCTGGTGTGGCACTACTGCTGTGGAACTACAAGTACCATCATTCCTGCCACACCATACAACCTCATCTATCGTAATGTTTACACATTACAGGAACACTTTATACACATAACATATAAAGTGTGCCTCAGCCTGTAATGTGTATACATTATGAATACACATTTACATTACAAGCACACCTTATATATATTTAACATTGTACAGTGTCCCTGTTTATGTGTCTGTATCAGATAGGATGACGCAGCTCCACCGAGGCTGTCTTTAAAATTAACTTTACAAACTTACTGAGCTCTGAGCCTGCGTAGTAAGGAGCTGCATGCCTGGGATGATCACTGCCCAATGATGTGTCCGGGGCCGGCAGGAAGACAAGTACGGCTCGCGGCAGCTTCTGACTCTGGTACTCGGAGTAGTGCACTGCTGCAAAGTACTGAGGCATGGCTGTGCTCCACTCCACGTCACTGAAGTGCCGGCCTGGACGTGCACTAGAAGACCTGCCGCCCAGGGTGGACCGACCACCATCAGCTACGCCACTGGGCTTTTTTTTTTATAGTTTCTTTATTTTTTTGTGAGTACCTAAGATTATCTCATATTGTGGTTTTTAATTACAGTATTCTCATCCACATAGAATATAATGTTATTGTGATGAGGTGTACCCTGTTTCCCCGAAAATAAGACAGTGTCTTATATTAATTCTTGCTCCTAAAGACGAGCTAAGACTTATTTTTAGGAGATGTCTTATTTTTCCGTGAACAAGAATTCACATTTATTGTTGAACAAAAAATCAACCTGTATTAATATATTGTAGTGATTTCATCACAAATATCAGCATAAGCAGCCAAACTCTGAATTGCATAAAACAAATGCACTAGGTCTTATTTTCGAGGGTGTGTTATTTTCGGGGAAACGGTATTACGTGCAGTTTTCCTGGGGAAATGTTTCTACCTTCTACCATTACAAAGTCACACGTTGCGCTTTTGCTAACTTGGTTTTTTCTCACACCGTTGCATTATATAGTGGTGCCTTATTGTTTCCACCTAAGTATCAGACAGGTGTATACATTGTGTATGCATGTACCAGAGCTCTTGTACACTTCACGTTTTATCATATACTGCTAAGAGTAATCGTTGTATCCTCAGGAACATCATTCTTGCCTTTGCTGGCACTCTGAGACACGGGCTGATCCCCAATCTCCTTGGCCAAGGCACCTACGCCAGATACAACTGCCGAGATGCCGTGTGGTGGTGGCTGCAGTGCATACAAGATTACTGCAACATTGTGCCTAATGGCAACGCCATACTGAAGTGTCCGGTCTCCAGGATGTACCCTAATGACGACTCTACTGCGTTGCCTGCAGGACAAGTGGTATGTAGTTTATTTTTTTTCATATACGTTTTACTTACAATCATTTACTACAAACAGATGAAAAACTAGTAAGGAGCCTTGGGAGAATGGAAGGCCAATATTAGATAGGTGTCGACAGTATAGACTGTCGACATATGTTTAATGTGTTAGTAGGGCTTCCAGCCATTTCTGGGTCGGCCTTTCATTGTGAGTGAGCATAGAGCAGGGTGGGTGCTCACTCCCCATGGTTCCACTCCAGGATTTCCCTGGGATATATAAGTCAGCAGGGAAGCTGACTAGAGGTGGCTACAACTCCCAGGCTACCTTCAAGTCTGGAGAGGAGACAGACCTAGACAGTTTTCATACATGTGGCCCTAAGTGCCCAAATTGTATAATTTTTATTCAGTTGAAAATTATAGCCTCAACCAAAATCTCATGATCCATGCTATATATATCCATGAAATTTTTTTAGCTTAGTTTCCCCTTTTTGGGAGGAGAAGGGGAGGCATGGTTGGTTTCCATTTAGGGTTTCCTGGTTTTAGGTATAGGTACGAGGGTTATTCACCTTTCAACTATGCCCGGGATCTTTCGCATCCACATTGTAGAAAAATACATTTTAAACCTGTAATGATTTCAAAAAACTCATTTTTTACATTGTGGAAACTTTTCATTTAAAGGGATGTTCTCACCTTGCTGTTAGAGCCTGCACCTCACAGACAGCTGCAGGCCCCCACTTCCTGTTCAGGCGGCAGGCAGTTCTACAACTTCAGGCTCCCACTTCCTGTTCAGGCGGAGGGCAGGTCTACAGCTTCAGGCTCCCACTCCTGTCCGGGCTGCAGGCATTCTACAACTTCAGGCTCCCCTTCCTGCCCCCAACTGTGGGCAGTTCACAACTTCAGGCTCCCACCCGCTCGGGGCTTGGCGGTTCTACAACTTGAGGCCCCCATTTCCTTTTTTCATGCTGGGGGCAGTTCACAGCTTCAGCCCCACTTCCTTTAGGCTGCAGACAGTTCTACACTTCGGCCCCATTTCTTTTCGGGCTGGGGGGTGGCTCATAGCTTCAGTTCTTACCCCTATCAGGCTGTGGGGGGTTCTAAACCCTTTAGGCGTTTCTTCCTTTTTCAGGCTTGGGGGGTTTTTAAAGTTTCAGGTGACACTTATTTTTTCAGGGCTGTCAATGGTTCGAAGCTTCGGGGCTCCCATTTCCTTTCAACGGGGGTGGGTCTACAGTTCGGGCTCTCATTTCCTTTTCAGGTTGTGGGGTTTTCCCAATTTCAGGCTCCGCTTCCTTTTTATTCTTGGGGGGTTTCAGAGCTTCGGGCCCCCATTTTCCTGTTCAGGTTGTGGGCAGTTCTACAGCTTCAGACTCCTACTTCCCGTTCAGGCTGTTGGTGGTTCTACAGCAGTGACTGACAATTCGGCTTTTTTCCTAGCTGAACCTGTTAGTGGAACATTGGTCATATGGGGTTTGAACAGCGGGGCCGCTACAAGTTCAAAGGTTTTAAAGTTTTCAGAAAAAACAAAACAAGGTGGGGGTGTTTAGGAAAACTTGTGTAAACAAGCAGAGAAAGACCCTTTTAGGAAATTTTCCACGATAATTTTTCCGCGTATTTGACCTAATACGAGTAATCGCCCGAAATTAGGGAATCAACAGTTCTCATAGAGGACTATGGATTACGCCCCCCTCTCCTGCTAAACAAACGATCGTATTGTACGCGCGGGGAGATAAGGAAAATTTAAATTTATTCGCGGAAAATGTGCCTGCGAGTAATAAGTCATGGGCCTACGGTTTCCGCCCCCCTCGCCGCTGGTACGCCTGAAATTACGAGCTCCCGAAAGCCTTATTCTGAAAGGAAGCAAAATCAGAACAGCAATGTATTTGGAAACGTATTTTGCCTACTTTTTTTTAAAACCAATCATGGGGTTGTGAAGCCCCCCTTTAAAAAAACAGGTTTTTCTTCTGGTCTATTTTGAAAAGGGATTTTTTGGGTTTTTTTGTGGATTTTTCTCATTGGCTTCCCTGGGGGAGTCAAAAGCCATGTTATTGCTGCACTACCACAGCCAAATCTACACGTGTGGATTTTTTTTAAGGCTTTGTACAGTTCTTATTTTTTTAATACATTCAGAGTTATTCTATTGGAGTAAAGTAAAAAAAAAAATAAAAAAAATCCTCCTCACCTTTGTCCTCCTCCTCCGCATTCCAGCACTGACACTGTCCGCTGCCTTCCTGGTCTTCTTTTTAACCCCCCGCCCGGGGGCAATTGTCACCACTGCAGCCTGATTGGCCTATGTTTCATTTCAACCTTCACACCAACAAGCCGTTCACTTCCAAACAACCGATAATCCGATCACCAGAAACGGGAAGTAAGCAAAAGACTGGAGGAGACGGTGGACTGAGACAAGGTAGGAGAAAAGTAAAAAGGAGTTTTTTTTTCCTTTATTTGGTACATTATCCAAAACTACTCAAAGGGTTTTCCCCCTCTTAAGAAAATGAAAGAAGCAGCTCCCAGGCCCTAAGTGAAATTAAAAAAACTTATACCACCTTCCTCCATCCCTGTTCTACCCCCTCTCCGTTAAAATCCGTCACTTGCAATCGAGGAAGCCACCGACGCAGCCGCTGACTGGCCGCAGCGGTCACGTGCTTCTACTTACATCACGGTTCGGGCCTGTTAACTTTGAACTATAATGTAAATTAGTGGCGCGTGCCCGCTACGACCAATCAGTGGCATCGGAGGATATGTGCCCGCTCGGGGGAACAGCAGTCAACAGCCAGCAGACAATATCAGTTTACTGCAGCTGCTGCTTATCTACATGTAATCTCATTATAAGTAGTAGGTAATGACATAATGATTGCTCTATTGCTCCCTAGACAGCCCCAGATATTGATTAAACTAGACTGATAATGACAAGAGCAATACATGAAAGAATAATGGTGGTTTCCAGCTTTGTTTACTCTTACCAGGTCCTGCTGATAACACTAAGGCCATGTCCCCACGGCACGGGTTTTTGGCAGGTTTTTCAGCAGGTTTGCGGTTTTTCAGACCGCCTGAAAAACCGGCCGAAAAAAAGACAATTGTGTCTATGAAAACCCTCAGCAGTCCCCCCCCCCCGTGCTCTAGGGAAAAACCCCCGCACAGTCCCCCCCTGGGGCTCTAGGGAAAAACCCTGCAGAGTCCCCATGGTGGGTTTGGGGGGGTACGGTGCTATGGAAAACCCGGCAGCATCCCCACTGTGCTCTAGGAAAAACCCTGCAGCACTCCCCACTGGTGCCTAGGAAAAACCCTACGCATCCCCACTGGTGCTCTATGGAAAACCCGTCGCAGTCCCCACTGGTGCCTTTGGAAAACCCGTGCAGCACCCCCCACGGTGCTCTATGGAAAACCCGCCCCAGCAGCCCCCCACTGGGCTCTATGGAAAACCCCTGCAGCGCCCCCCACGGTGCTCATGGAAAACCCGGCAGCAGCCCCCAGGGTGCCATGGAAAACCCTGCAGCAGTCCCCACGGGCTCTATGGAAAACCCGTGCAGAGCCCCAGGTGCTCTAGGAAAACTCATGCAGCAGTCCCCCACTGGGCTCTATGGAAAACCCTACAGCATCCCCACGGGGTGCCTATAAAAACCCCTGCAGGGGCCCCCCACTGGTGCTCTATGAAAACCCGTCAGCGGTCCCCACTGAGGGGTTTTTCCGCCCCCCGGCCCAAAACATTAACTGCACTATTTTCCGCCGGGTTTCCGGATGCAACATTGCTGCTAAATGGGAGGGGGGAGGGCTGTTCGCCGGTTTGCCGGCCGGTATTTGTCCACTGCCGTGGGGATGCGCCCTTACAACTCTCAGGCTATAGTCGACCTAGAAGTAAACCGCCAAGCAATCCTCACTGCTGCGCAATCCGAGCTCACAGAGGGGAAGTCATGTACATATGGGAACTTTAAAAAAAATGTTAAGAAAAAAATTACAAATCCAATACAAAAATTCATATAAGGCCATGTTCACACGCAAAAAATGGGCCGATTTCATCTGAAAATTTCGTGCCGGAGTGCGCAAATTACGGCGGGAATCCGTCCCAGTCTTACGGTAACCACACCTCATAGAGAACTATAATTAGTCTCCTCTCCCTGCCGGCGAATCCGCCGCGGGGGAGATAAAGTGCATGTAATTTACAGCGGCGTATACGCCCCCTTTAATGAATGTCATGGCCCGGGCGAAGGCCGGCCCCCCGCCCCCGCCCCCCCACACGGGAAATTCCCGGGGCTAAATTAAGTCCCGCATTTAACCGTTTGAACAAAGCCTAAGGGTGGCATTTTTGCTTGTCAGTATGGGGGGAAAGAAATTGACAGTAGTACCCCCTTTAAAAAGAAAGATTACAGCCCCAAATGGGGCGGTTGTAGCCACAAGAACAATATTAGCTTCCACGTGTTTTTTTTTGTTTTTTTTCCTATCTCCCTCTTTTATAAGGCCAGCCCCTGATAGGTTATTAAAGAACCCGCAGCCCACGCACGGGCACAACTTCAGAGAGCGAACCCCGGGCCCCCCAGATCGACCGCAACATGAGAGACAAGGGGGTTTGAAACACTGCACATTTTTTTTTATGTTCTGGCAGTTTTTTTAGCGTTTTTTGCAAATGCATGCATAAACTTATAGAAATTTTTTAAGTTTTTTCTCCCAAATTTTCCCCCCATCACAAATTTAGGGGGAAAAACTGCATAAAAGCACAACACCCATGCACATATGCCTTTTTTTGGTGCAGAAAAAAAAGTGACGGTCTTGTGAGAAAACCAACACCAACTCCCTGCAGAATGCTGTGTTTTTAGGATATTTTTCACATACTTTTTGGATCCATTTTTGGGATCCTTTTTTACCAAAAAAACTGTACCTAAATGCAGCTGCAGATCTTTTTCGGATCCCTTTTTGCATGTGTTTTCAATATAACTTTTTGAACTTTAGTAACCTAATGACCTACTTTTCACTTGAGTGGTAAGTGGTTAAGTAGTAGTGTAAGGGGTCCCCCAAAGGGGGGAGCAACACTTTTTTACTGTGTTTCAGGGGAAGCCCAATAGGGGGAGCAACGCATTTTACATGTGTTTTCAGAGGAAGCCAATAAGGAGCAAAACAGAAATTTGCATGTGTTTCATTTATAAATCACTTTTTATATATATTGAATGAAAAAAGAAATTTTTTAGAAAGAAGGGGTGTTTATAGAAACTATAAAATTTTTAATAATAAATTTTTTAAATTTTTTAGATAAATTTTTTTTATAAATTTTTGAGGGGTTACGTATAATACTACAACCACTCAACATTCTATAGTAAACATATTTAATCAAAAATATTTATACATTTATTATTAAAAACTGATAATTCTAAAAACACCCATTTTCTACAAAAAAAAACTGCTTTATATCATTCATATATATAAAAGTGATTTATAAATGAAACACAGTAAAATGCTGTTAGCTCCCTCTTTTGGGGTCATTGGTTCCCAAAGTTCAAAAAATTTTCTTCAGACCCAAATGAGACCCGGGGCCCCAATTTATTATTACACTTAAAATTTTTAACCCAAAAGCTTTTTTTGGATGCGCTTTTCGATGAAAACGCACCCAAAAACGACCCAAAATATTCGCTTTTGATCCGTTTTTCAGGCTCCAAAAGCGCACCCATTCTTTCCTGGGGGTTTTCACTTGCGTAAAACGAAATAGAATTGAAGTGTCAATTTTTAAAACCGATCCAAAAAGCCATCGAAAACTGCAAGTAAACCCGCAGCAGCTCCTCATCTGAACGAGATCGTGTTTTACATTAAAAGCAATAAAATACACGCACATTGTTAAATACGTTTTTTGGACCTTTTAGGCTAAAAAAACGGATCTAAAAACGTCTTTAGTTTGCCTATTGACTTCCACCACAGGGCGCTGCAGTTTGTGTTAAAAAGTCGTAAAAAAACACAGCTTTTTTTAAATGGTTTTGTAAAACGCAGCATGAAACTGCCCTAATACATCCCAGAAGTTTCATATTTTTTAAGGGCCCAAAAAAGACGACCATCCAGTTCATCTATGTGCTATATGTTGATCCAGAGAAGGAAAATCCCCCATGAGGGGAGAAAACAATTGCCCCCCATTTTAGGGAAAAAAATTCCTTTTCCCGAATCAAATCGGCAACAAGTAAATCCCTGGATCATGACCTCCAATCCGGTTACTAAACTTGTTATATTTTTACATCTAAAAGCTCCAGACCCTTCCCAGAATCCCGGGCACTATAACTTTTTTTATTACATCTAGAAAGTATCCAAACGCTTCCCAGAATCCTGGTTACTATAACTTGTTAATTATTACATCTAGAAATGTATCCAACCCCTCCCGAATCCCGGTCACATAACTTGTTTTATTATTACATCTAGAAAATTTTCCAACCCCTTTTCCGAACCTGATCACTATAACTTTTTATTTTTTACACTAGAAATGTACCGACCCTTTTTCCAGAAACCGGTCCTTAACTTGTTATATTTTTACATCTAGAAATGTCTCCAACCCTTCTCCAGAAACCCGGTCCTATTACATCAAAAATTTACCAGACCCATCTCCCGAACCCAGTGACTATAACTTGTTCTTTATTTTCATCCCAAAATTCTCCAGACCCTCTTCAGAATCCCCGTGACTATAATTGTCTATTTTTACATCTAGAAATGCTCCAGACCCTCTCCAAAACCTGGTCTCTATAACTTGTTTATTATTACTCTAGAAATGTATCCAGACCCTCTCCAAATCCCCGGGCCCCTATAACTTTTTTAATTTTTACACTAAAAGTATCCCCAAACCCCTTTTCCAAATCCGGGCACTATAACTTGTTCTATTTTAAAAAAATCTAAAATGATCCAGCCCTTTTCCAAAACCTGGTCACTAAACTTTTTTTTATTTATTCTTCTAGAAATGTCTCCAGACCCCTCCAATCCTGGCACTATAACTTGTTATATTTTTACATCTAAAATGTACCAACTTTTCTCCAGAACCCGCCCCTAAACTTTTTATATTATAAAACTAGAAATGTATCCAGACCCTTCTCCAAATCCTGGCACTAAACTTGTTTTAGTATTTCATCTAAAATTACCAAACCCTTCTTCAGAATCCCATCACTATAACTGTTCTATTATTACATCTAAAATGTCCCAACCCTTCCCAAATCCGGTCTCTATAACTTGTTTTATTATTACATCAGAAATGTTCCAGACCCTTTTCCCCAAAACCCGGTCCCCTATAACTTGTTTATTGTTACATCTAGAAATGTATCAGAGCCTTCTCCAGAATCCTGGGCACTAAACTTTTTCTATTACACTAAAATGTACCAACCCTTCTCAGAATCCCAGTACTAAACTTTTCATTATTACATCTAGAAATGTCTCCAACCCCTTTTCCAGAATCCGGGCCTTTTAAAATTGTTTTATTATTACATCAGAAAATTTTCCAACCCTCTCCAGAACCCGGTCACTAAACTTGTTTTATTGTTACACTAGAAAAAGTACCAGAGCCTTTTCCAGAATCCGGCACTATAACTTGTTCATTATTACATCTTGAAATGTACCAGACCCTTCCCCGTCCGGTCACAAACTTGTTATATTATTTCTTCTAAAATTTTCTCCAGACCCTTCTCCAGAACCTGGTCACAAAACTTTTTATTTATTACATCTAGAAAGTATCCAGACTTTTCTCCAAATCCCGGCACTATAACTTTTAATTTTACATCTAGAAATGTAACCAGACCCTTCTCCAAAATCCTGGTCACTATAATTTTTTATAGTTTGCTCTAGAAATGTATCCAACTCTTTTCCCCGATTCCCGGTCACTTAAAATTGTTTTATTATTACACTAAAATGAACCAACCCCCTTTAAATCCCAGTCACAAATTGTTTCTAAATTTTTACATCTAAAAAATCCCCCAACCCTTTCCCCCGAATCCTGGTCTCTATAAATTGTTTATTTTTACTCTAAATGTATCCCGACCCTCTCCAGAATCCCCGGGCCTATAACTTGTTATATTGTTCATCTAGAAATGTATCCAGAGCCTTTTTCCCCGAATCCTGGTCACTATAACTTGTTCTATTATTACATCTAGGGAAAAGTATCCAACCCTCCCAGAACCTGGTCACTGAAATTGTTATATTATTACTTCTAAAATGTCTCCAGACCCTTTTCCCCGAATCCCGGTCACTATAACTTTTTTTATAAATTTAATCGAAATGTACCAGACTTTTTCCAAATCCCGGTCACATAAAATTTTTATATTATTAATCTAGAAATGTACCAGACCCTTTTGAACTCTGTTAGTGGGAATCATCATGACAATTTCCTCTGGGGAGAGTTCCACATCCCCCACGCTCTAACAGTAAAGAATCCTTTCTAATGTAGAAACTTTTTTCCTCAAAAGATGTAGAGATGCTTCCTTTTTCTGGATACAAACCTTGGTATAAAAAAGATCCTGGGAGAGATCTCTATATTGACCTTTGATGTTTTATACTTTTATTATGTCCCCCTGAAGCCGTCTTTTCTCTAAACAAATAACCCTAATCTTTCCAATCTTTCGTGTACGTAGCCACCCCCGTCCTTTTATTATTTTGTGCCCGCCTTTGAACCTGTTCAAGCCTAAAATGTCTTTTCCTTGCACGGGGGCCCAAAACGTACACAAAAATTTTCCCGTGTGGTCTAACCAGTGACTTGTATAATGGGAGAAAAATGTTCTCAATGGGCTTATCATCAATTTTCTTAACTCCCATAGCACACATGGGGGTTTAAACCATCAGGACCGGTGATTTTTTCTATTTTAGGGTAAATGAACCATGTACTTAAATTTTGTTTCACTTTTTAGTTTAACTCAGTGCTGGGGGTTTATGCCAAACCCTTTTTGTACGGAGGGGAAAAGACTGAAATGTGGGCGTGGATGGACAAAAGGGGAAAGTGAGAAGCCCGAAACAAAGGATCCTGCAACACCAAGGTGCTGATCCCCTCCATACGTTGTAGATAGTCTTATTCATTAAAGCGTTGTTCCCACCATAGACTTTCATTGCATATTGATAGGATATGGCATCAAACTCTGAAAGGTGCAGACGCTTCTCTGGGATCCACAGCAATCTCAGGAAAGTCTCCGCTCAGAAAAGAGAATCAGTCGCTCTCGCGCAAGACTCTCCCTTCTGTTCTATGGAAGTTCTAAGAACACAGCGCTCCCCTGTACTGGGAACTGCCATAGAACAGAATGGAGAGAACACATCACTCCCCTGTACTGGGAACTGCCATAGAACAGAATGGAGAGAACACAGAACTCCCCTGTACTGGGAACTGCCATAGAACAGGATGGAGAACACAGCGCTCCCCTGTACTGGGAACTACCAAATAACAGAATGGAGAACACAGCGCTCCCCTGTACTTGGAACTCCCATAGAACAGAATGGAGAACACAGTGCTTCCCTGTACTTGGAACACCAATAGATGGGAATGGAGAACAAACAGCTCCCCTGTACTGGGAACTCCCCATAGAACAGAATGGAGAACAAAAGCGCTCCCCTGTACTGGGAACTCCCATAGAAGAGTATGGAGAACACAAGCACTCCCCTGTACTGGGAACTCCCATAGAACATAATGGAGAATTGTGAGCAAACGTACGGGCTCTCCATTCTGAGCTGTAGCTTTCGGGGGCTCATTCCCTATGCAAGTGGGTCCTTCAACTATCAGACTTTGATAGCATATCTTATCAATATGCCATCTAAGTGCATGGTGGAACAACCCTTTAATTTTATGACATGGCTTTTCTCATAATTCATAGTTAAAAGTTATAGTTTTGTACAGTGGGCGTTATGTATGAAAACAGTCTAGAGTAAGGCTATATTCACACGGCTTATTGCGGTGCGTATAGTATGCTCCACAATACGTCGGGTGTTTTGGAACCACGCGCTGATCGGTGCATTATTCCAAAGCACAAGGGGGCGGCTGGTCGCCGGCCCCTTAGACATGCATTGTCAGCGGCACGTAATCGCCGCTAAGAATTGACATGTCAATTCTCCCCCCCGCGAATACAATACAATCGGATTGTACGCGCGGGGGGCTGACTCGTAATCCATAGTGCTCTATGAGAGCTATGAACTACCGTAATTGTGGTGCGCATTTCGCCGCATGTAAAATGCAATACGCGACCAAATGTGCGTTGAAATACGCGGCTAAATAAGTCATGTGAACATACCCTAAGACTGTCTTTGTTGCCCATAGCAACCAACCAGGGCCCATATTAACCAATCAGAGCTCATAGCAACCAATCAGAGCCCATATTAACCAATCAGAGCACATGGCAGCCAATCAGAGCTCACAGCAACCAATCAGAGCTCATATTAACCAATCAGAGCCCATATTAACTAATCAGAGCACATGACAGCCAATCAGAACTCATAGCAACCAATCAGAGACCATAGCAACCAATCAGAACTCATATTAACCAATCAGAGCTCATAGCAACCAATCAGAGCCCACAGAAACCAATCAGAGCCCATATTAACCAATCAGAGCTCATAGCAACCAATCAGAGCCCAAAGCAATTAATCAGAACCCATGGTTGCTATGAGCTCTGATTGGTTTTTCTGAGCTCTGATTGGTTGTTATGACCTCTAATTGGTGGTTATGAGCTCTGATTGGTTCCTATGGGCTCCGATTGGTTCCTATGGGGTCTGATTGGTTAATATGAGCTCTGATTGTTAGCCATAGTCTCGCTCTCAGGGACTCTAAAACTTGGTATCGCACATATATAAATGTTAATGATGAAAGTGACACAATTACTAGTTTTATTTAAGCGCCACTTTTACTGTTAAAATAAATAAAAAATTGTGAAATAGACTTTTTTCTAATTTTTTTAACCGTTTTATTCCCTGATATTAAAAAATCTAATATAAAAGTATAGCCTTATATATCAAGAAAATGGGCGAAAATATTTGTGGAATAACGCTGTAGCGATCAAACTTGCATGTCATAAAGAAAATGAACATGTGCATGGTCATTAAGGAGGGTGAAGGGAGGTGGCTCACCATGCTGTTTCACAGAGTCACAAGCAGCGTTACATTCATGCTTCTTGTCTCTTCCTGGTCAGGATGTGAGTGGTTCTGTAGCAGTGGTTAGCATATAATCTCCATATTTCCAGCTCTACTAATTGGACTGATATGAGAGCAGGAGATGTTATCTATACAACAGAGAGCTTCAGAGCTCAAAGTAAACAAGTAATTATTCTTTGTCTGTTAGAGATAACACACTCTGTTCTTAAAGGGAACCTGTCACATAGATTATGCCCCCCTGGTTGACGACAGCACAAGCTAGTGTCAGACCTGCTGTTTCCAGTGCTGTGTCCCTTATTCTGTAAGATGCTGGAGTTTTCGTGTATTTAATGCTCAAATCTGCAGTTTTCAGCCAGAAGAGTCATTCAAAGAGTCAGTTTTTTTTTATAACCCCGCCCCCCCTGAGGCTATCCCCACCCACCTCAATTCATAAACCTATTACTTTGAATAGTTAGAAACATGTGAATAATTGTCAGTGGGCGGGGGCTAGCCTTTGGTGGGCGGGGCTAACACCTGCTCATGAATAAGATTTGAGGGGTAAATGCTCTAAAACTCCAGCATCTTACAGAATAAGGGACACAGCGCTGGGAACAGCAGGTCTGACACTAGCTTGTGCCGCCCTCAGCAAGAGGTGCACATCCTATGTGACAGGTTCCCTTTAAGCTGCCGGTGCCGACCTGTGGTGACATCACTCCTTGCTATCAGATAAGACAAAGAGCAGAGAGAGAAGGGGCGAGCAGGACGGTAACCAGAGAAACCTGTGTGCAGATAAAATTTCTTATCTCCTCAACAAAGCAAAATAAAAAAAGCAATATCTTTGGAAAACGTCATTTACCGTCCCCTACATGTTTAAAACCAATCTTTGTAGTGAGACAACTGCTTTTAGGGGGCCTGGTCGGGAAAAGGTTAATGGTATGGCACCACATGTGAGTGTAGCAGTGCTCATAGCAGGGGGTGATTTATTTTTTTCTTGCTGCCCTGGGTGTGATTTAGCCTAGAAATGGTCCTGGTCACAATATCAGGTCAATCTCAATTTGCAATAACCTGAGAGCTGTAGTGATTGCAGAAGTATACAAGTCTTCATACTAGTCCTACCATACACCCCCCGTGCTGACCATGGAGCCTGTTAGGTTAGGACTACATGGTGCAGCCTTGCATGAGATGTCAGCAAACTCAAGCAGCCTTAGGCAGGCACGTCGGAGACGGGACTCTGACCGACCGGGCATCTCTACCCGTTGGGCTGAGCAGCCGACCTCTTTAACCCCTTCTTCTCTAGCACCATGTGCAGGTCGTGCTGTTTATATCCTGCAGCTAGATGGCGGTACATCACTTGCTTATTTTCCATTTAGGGATGGATCAGCCGTGGAGATCGTCGGCCTCTGCAAATCAACCACACGCTGGCTGAGCGACCTGAATGAGAAGAAAGTGTATCCCTACAAAGGCTTCACAGTCCAGAGGGAAGGTGAGAAAAGAAGTAGGCTCTGTCTACCCTGCAGTGGACAAAAACGACCTGAAACCAATTCCAAAAAACATTCATAAAACTGAGTTTTTTGTCCGTTGCCGGTCTAAAGCTGATGAAAAAAACGGACATTGTTTGGCGCGGTTTTTGCTGTGTTTTTTACACATGTTTTCTGCTTGTCTTCAAGTCTGGTTTTTAATGTCTGCAGAAATTAAGCCATTGTATGTGACTCCGCCCTACAAAAGGGGATGTAAAGCACATTATTGCATTTATATAATAATAAGTTATAGTAATAATTAAAATTTATATTGCTTTAAATCCTTTTATTATGTATTTTGCCGCTAAAATCCTTTTTTTTTACAGATTTTTGGTGCTAAAATCTGTTTCAGACGCTAAAAAAAATTTTATCTCACTTTTGTCGAATTAAATCCTTTTTTTAGGGATTTTGGAGCTTAAAGGGGTTGTCTCATTTACATTGATCATCTCACTTCAGTCCTGTTTTTTTTTGGTTTCATTGTGGATTCAAGGGCGTATTTACTGTTTTCCACTATGGCTGCAGTAGAAGTCAGGTCTGTAGCTATAGGCAACCAGTGCTGACAGCCTATCAGGGGGAGATCAAAACAGGTCTGTAGCTATAACAACCAGTGCTGGCAACCTATCATGAGAGATTGAAATGGTCTGTAGCTATAGCAACCAGTGCTGGCAGCCTATCAAGAGGGATTGAACAGGTCTGCTGCTATAGAGACCAGCACTGGCAGCCTATCAAGAGAGATTGAACAGGACTGAAGCTATAGCGAACAGTGCTGGCAGCCTATCAAAGAGAGATTGAACAGGTTGTAGCTATAGCAACCATGCTGACAGCCTATCAAAGAGGAATTGAACCAGGTCTGTAGCTATAGCAACCAGTGCTGTCAGCCTTTCGTGAGATATTTAACAGGCCTGTAGCTATAGCGACCAGCACTGGCAGCCTATAATGAGAGATTGAACAGGTCTGTAGCTATAGCAAACAGAACTAACAGCCTATCACGAGGGAATCCAACCAGGTCTGTAGCTATAGGACCTGAGGAGCTGATTGCAGCCCATACAAGAGGGGGATATCTAGGAATAGGTAGTTCACTGTTAATGGACACTATTGCAAAGTGACTTGTTTTTGCAAGATCTTTAACATAAAAAGCAGCGATCCTTGTAGTGAGACAACCCCTTTAAATCCGTTTTTTACAGATTTTGGAGCTCATAAAGTTATCGCGCTTTTGCCGCTGAAGGTGTGTGGCTTGTTAGTCTCCAGACACCTTTAGGCCTCGTTCACACGGCTTATTTGGGCACGGATTGGCGCCGTACTCCGCGCCGGATTTGCGCTTCAGTACGGCGCCAACCCGGCCCTGTCATTACGGTAATCCACTGCTCTCATAGAGACCAGTGGATTCCGTCGCACCTCCCCGCTCGGCGCGGGGGGAGAAAGTGACATGCACATTATTTACGCCGCGTACGCGCCGTAAACAAAGCATTGTCTATGGGTCCGGGAGCAACGCCCCCGCCGCGCTCCGTCCCCGCCCCCGTCCCGCCCCTTATTCACGGCGGATTTGTGAGCTCAATACGGCTCACAAATCCGTCGGGAATAAGCCGTGTGAACACGTCCTTACGGTCAGCTTTCCCTAGGGAGAAGACTTACCCATTTTCCAAGAAGAAATATGATTAGGCTGTGATGGATCAGTCACGTAATGGACCCCAACGACGCCCAACTGACCCCTATTGAACCGTAATGAGGTCCTTTAGGGTAACATGGTGATATCTGTCATTTGCATGGAGAAAATAACGCTGCATGCTGCACTATTATTCCTGTCAAATGTGACAGAATCTGTGATAGAGGGTCAAGATGGAGCCTCTAGTGTAGGTGTGAACACACCCTAAATGTTCTGTGCTTGATAGACTGTCCTGCACAGTGGAGAGGAAGACCAGCAGCAGCTGTACATTTACTGCAGTTTATGGCTGGTGTATGCAGTCATGGATGTAGCGTCCTCAGGTCATCATCATCATCATCATCACCACTTGTCTTTCATTTCTTCCTCTTCGGGCTTCACCCATTTTTTGTCCTTGTGTCTCCTATCTTCAGGGAAAGAAGTGCTGCTCACCTTCCGTGAGTGGAATCAGCAGATACAGAATCACTTTTAAAGATGCTTCTTTTCTTTCCCAGAACCCGTCCGATCCCCAATGAGCAGCGTCCGGACCTGGTGCACAACGCGGCATCTACAAAGATAGCTATGGAGCCTCCAGTCCCTGGTGCGACTACCAGCCCGACCAAACTTCCCCATCGCCCTGGTTGGTGGTGAGTGTGTGTGAAGGAACAGGGCTGCTCTTAGATGTGTGTGATCATTCGATGCATGTACACACAGATTTGCAGGATCTTTTTTCCAGTAACAACATTGATGGCACAATGGTTAATGGTGCTGTTAATACTTGACTGTTAGGAGCCTAAGGGCAGGGCCCCGGGGCAGAGAGGTATACTAACCCCCCCCCCTCCCCCTCCCACCAAAAAAAAAAAAACTACTCAAAGAAACAAATATAAACATTACCAGCTCCGGTCACCATTACATGACGGAGACTACAGCACTGATCAAATATAGAAGCAAAATAACCCCTGACACCAGGGACTCACCGGAGATGTCTTCTCTGATCAGTCGCTCTCTGAATCGTTCTTTTTCCCTTTTCTTCTCCTTCCGTCCAGAACGCCATGATGACTTCTCCCGGCCGCCACTCGTCCCTGCAGAATGTAACACACAAACATCTCAGAATCCTCACTTTATCAGCACTTCACTACCGATTCCTAACTCTGTTATGTGCGCCCCACATTTAGTAAGTCATTACATCGCGCGCTTGCCCCACAGCCTCCTGGGAGCTGACAGACGGGATCAGAAGATCCCGGCTGTTCTGCCCTGGCCGCTGCCTGCACCGCGCGGTGCAGGCGGCGGCCGTGATGGCTGCATGGCTGAGTCTGTGATCCGGCCGTGCAGCCGTGTGGGGGGGGGGACCCACGCCACAGACCGGCGCCGGTACTCGGGGCCCGCCAGGGGGAAACCCCAGCCTCCCCCGGCGACGCTCCGAGTCGGCACTGCAGCCCGAATCCCGGCTGCCCTCGGGCAGAGCCTGGCTGTCGCTCCACCGGGCTGGGTAGGCGGCTGCCCGGGAGGGCCCCCTGAGCTCGTGGGGCCCCCGGGCAATGGCCTACCTGGCCCAATGGAAGAGACGGCCCTGCCTAAGGGTGCACATCATTGGTGTAACTATAGCCATAGAAGCTGCATTGGGGCCCTGAGGTTGAGGTGACCATTCAGGGGCAAGAACACTGTATCCTGTTATAGGGAATAACAAGTAGACGGCTTTTTTTCTATTTAGCATTACTAATATGGCGCTATTGTAACAACACCGGTGGGCTCCAAACAACAAGCAAAACAGGGGAGTACACCAGCAGTAACAATACTAATACTCTAAACCCAAAAGACTCGATGCTAGATGATACGAGAAATGGAGTGCAGTTAGGTGAGGGTTCGATGGTGACTCATTGCGGGTACATTCCAGGAACGGGAGAGTAATAGTGATAACTGTCCCTAACCATCTCTCAAAAGTTCACCCTATAACTGCCCCTAACACTGGAACCTCTATCCCTGAAGTTAACCAAAAAGCCTTTCTCTCAAAAATGTCCCTAATCTACAACTGACCCTAATACAGTAAATGGCTTTTGGACCCAGCGAATCCTGGCAGGGCCCAACAAAAACTATACAAACTCCATGGGCCTTATGTATGCCCATAGTAACCAGTCTGAGCTCATAGCAACCAATCAGAACCCATAGCAACCAATCAGACCCCATAGCGACCAGTTGGAGCCCATAATAACCAATCAGAACCCATAGCCAACCAATCACAACTCATAGCAACCAATCAGAGCCCATAGCAACCAATCACAACTCATAGCAAGCAATAAGAGCTCAGCTTTCATTTCGTACACTGCTCTGGAAAATAAAAGTGATCTTTGGTTGGTTGCCATGAGCTCTAATTGGTTTCTGTGGGCTCTGGTAGCTTTGGGCTCTGGTTGCTATGGGCTCTGGTTGCTATGGGCTCTGATTGGTTGCTATGAGCTCTGATTGGTTGCTATGGGCTCTGATTGGCTGCTATGAGCTCTGATTGGTTGCTATGGGCTCTGATTGGTTGCTATGAGCTCTGATTGGTTGCTATGAGCTCTGATTGGTTGCTATGAGCTCTGATTGGTTGCTATGAGCTCTGATTGGTTTCTATGGTTCTGATCGGCTGCTATGAGCTCTGATTGGTTGCTATGGGCTCTGATTGGTTGTTATGAGCTCTGATTGGTAGCTATGAGCTCTGATTGGATGCTATGGGCTCTGATTGGTTGCTATGGGCTCTGATTGCTTGTTATGAGCTCTGATTGGTTGCTATGGGCTCTTATTGGTTACTATAAGCTCTGATTGGTTGCTATGGGCTTTGATTGGTTACTATAAGCTCTGATTGGTTGCTATGGGCTCTATTTGGTGACTATGGGCTCTGATCAGTTGCTATGAGCTCTATTTGGTTGCCATGGGCTCTGATTGCTTGTTATGGGCTGTGATTGGTAGTTATGGGTTCTGATTGGTTACTATAAGCTCTGATTGGTTGCTATGGGCTCTGATTGGTTGCTTTGGACAACAAAGACAGTCTTACCCCTAGACAGTTTTCATACATACGGTCTACAGTGTAATTGCAGCATTTCTCCCCCCTCCCCCCCACTGCTTCGCCATCGCGTTGTAGCTGCCACATTGCGCTGATGCCAGGATTACCCCGGCATCACTCACTTTGGTATTCAACTTTTTGATATCTGTTTCAGGCCCCAGAGCTTTTCACCGCAGCCAAAGCATGGAAAGCGCTCGAAGTTGCAGAGAAGAAATTAATGGGACCTTTGGGAATGAAAACACTGGATCCAGAGTAAGTGGACGTCTTTGGGTCTGTGCATATCCGTATGTCTGGAGGTTTCCCTGTACACCGTTGTATAGTCGCACTGTGCTATGACGTGGCCATACGTCTTATTGGTAAAAAAAAGAAGCACATTTTGCATGATACAAATAGTATTTTTGTGGTGGCTCGCCGTACAGGAAAGTGCTGCTATCATTCACATGCCGATCAGACCCGTGTGCTTGCGCTCTTTAATTTATCACTTTTTATCCTAATTTAATATTGGAAGTTACTAAATTACAAAAAGAGCCTGGGTTGGAAAAAAAACCTAAAAATATACACAACAAAAATGCACGCGCTTACAAAATGATTGCAGAAGCTCACGGTTTCCAATGGATTGCACATGATCTAGATTTGAGTTAAATATAAAACCCCTTTTTTTTGTTTTTAGAAAGCATGCGGTTTTACTGCAATTGATTTTTTTTAAGTGCCTGAGTATATTTTTGAATTAGTACTAAAAAAAAATGAAACAATGCCAGTATTTGCGGGGCGTAATTGTGCTGCAAAGCGCCTGATGTATGCCCCCTTAAAAATGGTAAAATCGTAGCACTCATTGAGTGAATGTAAATGGGAGCCGGCCAGAGTTGCTGTTGAAAGTATGCGTTGGCCAGCCGTACTTGCATACATCGTGTGAACCCAGCCTAAATATTGCCTTGGGTACATGCAAAATTTAAGAAAAAGAAGACAGACTAGTCTTTGTTTATCTTGGCTTTAAAGAGGTCATCTCACTACAAGGATCGCTGCTTTTTATGTTAAAGATCTTGCAAAAACAAGTCACTTTGCAATATGTGTCCATTAACAGTGACCTACCTATTCCTAGATATCCCCTCTTGTATGGGCTGCATCAGCTCCTCAGGTCACTATAGCTACAGACCTGTTGGATTCCCTCGTGATAGGCTGTTAGTTTTTGTTTGCATATACTACAGACCTGTTCAATCTCTCATGATAGGCTGCCAGTGCTGGTCGCTATAGCTACAGGCCTGTTAAATCTCTCCCGAAAGGCTGCCAGCACTGGTTGCTATAGCTACAGACCTGTTCAATCTCTCTTGATAGGCTGTCAGCACTGGTTGCTATAGCTACAGACCTGTTCAATCTCTCTTGATAGGCTGCCAGAACTGTTCGCTATAGCTACAGTCCTGTTCAATCTCTCTTGATAGGCTGCCAGTGCTGGTCACTATAGCAGCAGACCTGTTCAATCCCTCTTGATAGGCTGCCAGCACTGGTCACTATAGCTACATACCTGTTCAATCTCTCTTGATAGGCTGCCAGCACTGGTTGCTATAGCTACAGACCTTTTCAATCTCTCATGATAGTTTGCCAGCACTGGTTGTTATAGCTACAGACCTGTTTGATCTCTCCTGATAGGCTGTCAGCACTGGTTGCTATAGCTACAGACCTGACT
This sequence comes from Phyllomedusa bahiana, assembly GCA_025379985.1. Lineage (NCBI taxonomy): Eukaryota > Metazoa > Chordata > Amphibia > Anura > Hylidae > Phyllomedusa > Phyllomedusa bahiana. The sequence continues at coordinate 88,752 of JAODAL010004677.1, read as the reverse complement.
TCTACTGCAGCCTAGTGGAAGCCAGTAAATACGCCCTTGAATCCACAATGAAACCAAGAAAACAGGACTGAAGTGAGATGAATCAATGTAATGAGACAACCCCTTTAAGCTCCAAAATCCCTAAAAAAGGATTTAATTCGACAAAAGTGAGATAACTTTATTAGCGTCTGAAACAGATTTTAGCACCAAAATCTGTAAAAAACGGATTTTAGCGCCAAAATACATAATAAAAGGATTTAAAGCAATACAACTTTTAATTATTACTATAACTTATTATTATATAAATGCAATAATGTGCTTTACATCCCCTTTTGTAGGGCGGAGTCACATACAATGGCTTAATTTCTGCAGACATTAAAAACCAGACTTGAAGACAAGCAGAAAACATGTGTAAAAAACACAGCAAAAACCGCGCCAAACAATGTCCGTTTTTTTCATCAGCTTTAGACCGGCAACGGACAAAAAAACTCAGTTTATGAATGTTTTTTTGGAATTGGTTTCAGGTCGTTTTTGTCCATTTTAAAGGTTGTCACCTGTTTTACAGACGGGTGAAAACCCGTGCCGTGGGGACAAGGCTTTAAGATCCTAATTCTCTAGCAGATTATAAAAATACACAACCTCTGTAAAGGGGTTGTCTCACTACAAGGATTGCTTTTATGTTAAAGATCTTGCAAAGACAAGTCACTTTACCAGTGTCCTACCTATTCTGAGATATCCCCTCTTGTATGGGCTGCATCAGCTCCTCAGGTCACTATAGCTACAGACCTGTTTGATCTCTCCTGATAGGCTGCCAGCACTGGTTGCTATAGCTACAGACCTGTTCAATCTCTCCTGATAGGCTACCAGCACTGGTTGCTATAGCTACAGACCTGTTTACTCTCTCCTGATAGGCTGCCAGCTCTGGTCGCTATAGCTACAGACCTGCTCGATCTCTCCTGATAGGCTGCCAGTGCTGGTCGCTATAGCTACAGACCTATTCAATCTCTCCTGATAGGCTGTCAACACTGGTTGCTATAGCTACAGACCTGTTTAATCTTTCATGATAGGCTGCCAGTGCTGGTTGCTATAGCCACAGACCTGTTTAATCTCTCATGATAGGCTGCCAGCAGTAGTTGCTATTGCTACAGACCTGTTTGATCTCTCCTGATAGGCTGCCAGCACTGGTTGCTATTCCTACAGACCTGTTTAATCTCTCCTGATAGGCTGTCAGCAATGGTTGCTATAGCTACAGACCTGATTAATCTCTCCTGATAGGCTGCCAGCACTGGTTGCTATAGCTACAGACCTGGCTTCTACTGCAGCCTAGTAAAAGCCAGTAAACACGCCCCTGAATTCAAGATGAAACAAAGAAAACAGGACTGAGGTGAGATGAATCAATGTAATGAGACAACCCCTTTAAGGCCCTTTCTAAGGTAACTACATTATGTGCATTCACCTGGGAAGCCACAACATCTTCTAACCAGACAATCCTGAGATCCACTCACCTTGCACTACAGTAACCGGCAGCTAGGGCTGGTACACGAGCTCACGCCTCGCCCGTCAAACCCGCGCACACCTCTTATATGGCTTCAGAAATTACTCATCTGTTCTGCAGCTTTCAATAGCGAATGTGCTGATTATAAAATATAGATACAATGGGCAGCATTGACATGGACATGCTCTGTCAGTGGCGCATAATCGCCGCAAACAATTGACCTGTCAATTCTCCCCCCAACATACAATACAATCGTATTGAACGCGCGTGGAGACGACGTGTAATCCATAGCTCCCTATGAGAGCTATGAATTACCGTAATTGTAGCGCGCATTTCGCTGCGCATAAAGTGCAAATACACAGCAAAAAGCGGGCCGAAATACGCAGCAAAATAAGCCATGTGGACATACCCTTAGGCTCAGGGCACACCACGTTTATGATGTCCATTTAGCGTGTACACTGGAAGAGCCCCCCTCCATAGGATTAACCCCTCAAGCACCAGGCCTGAAAAGGCCTTAATAACGCAGCTACATTTTTTTAATTTTTGCTTCCCTGCATTTCAACATTCGTAACTTTTTTTATTTTTCTATGACGCATTTCTATGATGACTTGTTTTATGCAGGAAAAGTTGTGTGTTTTTGAGGGGCGGGGATAGTTTGAGTTTACAGATAACATTACTGTTGAATTTTTAAAAAAAATGTTGCAGCATAAACATAAAATTTTTTTACACCATTCATATTTCACACTAATTAACCTGACAGATTAATTCTACAGGTTTTTATGGTAGTGTAGATATCTAATATTTATAGGTCTTTTTTGTGTAATGTAGGTACAATCATTTTTTTATTAAATATTTATTGTTATTGTATTTAAATTATTTTTTCTACACTTTTTTTTAATGCTTTTTACTTTTTTTTTTTTTTTTTATCCCATTAAACGGATAAATATTTTACCCTTTTTTTTACACTTAGTAATGTATTAGCTTAGGTTACTTTCACACAGCGCAGTTTTGGTGCAGTTTTAACTTCGCTCCAGTTAAACTGCCTTTATTACCAGCAAACTTCTTTCACTTATCTAAACTGTTTGGAAAGTGGGCAATCCATTAGTGTGTTTGTATCCACAAGACTTCACACACAGGAATTGATTACTTACTTGAAACACCTTTCTGAACAACTTAGACAACTGAAAGAAGCTTGCTGGTAATAAAGGCAGTGTAATTGGAGCGCAGTTAAAACTGCGCCAAAACTGCGTGGTGTGAATGCAGCCTTACTCCTGTATGCTAATCAATTACACACGGTGTCATTATGACACAGGCTGCTGTCAGGGTAACACACCGTGTGCCCTGACAGCAGGCTTGCCATGCCGATAGCCTTGAGGCAACTCGAGGTTCAGGGCTGACTGTACAGACATTCACTTCATCGGGAATATATATATATATATAAATGTATTTGCCTTTTGCTGAGAGAAATAAGTATTTGATCCCCTACCAACCATTAAGAGTTCTGGCTCCTACAGACCAGTTAGACTCCTAATCCCCTCGTTACCTGCATTATAGATAGCTGTGTTAAATAGTCACCTTTATAAAAGACTCCTGTCCACAGACTCAATCAGCCAGACTCTAACCTCTACAACATGGGCAAGACCAAAGAGCTTTCTAAGGATGTCAGGGACAAGATCACAGACCTACACAAAGCTGGAATGGGCTACAAAACCATAAGTGAGACGCTGGGTGAGAAGGAGACGACTGTTGGTGCAAAAGTAAGAAAATGGAAGAAATACAAAATGACTGTCAATCGCCATCGATCTGAGGCACCATGGAAAATCTCACCTCGTGGGGTCTCCTTGATCATGAGGAAGGGGAGAGATCAGCCTAAAACTACATGGGGGGGAACTTGTTAATGATCTGAAGGCAGCTGGGACCACAGTCACCAAGAAAACCACTGGTAATACATTACACCGTAATGGTTTAAAATCCTGCGGTGCCTGCAAGGTCCTCCTGCTCAAGAAGGCGCATGTGCAGGCCCGTCTGAAGTTTGCCAATGAACACCTGGATGATTCTGTGAGTGATTGGAAGAAGGTGCTGGGGTCAGATGAGGCAAAAATTTAGCTCTTTGGCATTAACTCAACGTGTTTGGAGGAAGAGAAATGCTGCCTATGACCCAACGAACACCGTCCCCACTGTCAAGCATGGGGGTGGAAACATTATGTTTTCGGGGTGTTTCTCTGCTAAGGTCACAGGACTACTTCACCGCATCATTGGGAGAATGGATGGAGCCATGGACCGTAAAATCCTGAGTGACAACCTCCTCCCCTCCACCAGGACATTAAAAATGGTCCGCGGCGGGGTCTTCCAGCAAAACAATGACCCAAAACATACAGCCAAGGCAACAAAGGAATGGCTCAAAAAGAAGCACATTAAGGTCATGGAGTGGCCTAGCCAGTCTCCAGACCTTAATCCCATAGAAAACTTATAGAGGGAGTTAAAGTTCTGAGTTGCCAAACGACAGCCTCAAAATCTTAATGATTTAGAGATGATCTGCAAAGAGGAGTAGAGCAAAATTCCTCCTGACATGTGCGCAAACCTCATCACTAACTACAAAAAACATCAGACTGCTGTGCTTGCCAACAAGGGTTTTGCCACCAAGTATTAAGTCTTGTTTGCCAGAGGGATCAAATACTTATTTCTCACTGCAAAATGCAAATACATTCATATAATGTATACAGTGTGGATCTCTGGATTTTATTTTGGATATTCTATCTCTCAATGTTAAAATCAACCTACCCTTAAAGTTATAGACTGTGCATGTCTGTGTTGGTGGACAAACTTACACAATCAGCATGGGATCAAATATTTATTTCCTTCACCGTATATATATATATTTATAATATGTATATATATATATATATATATATATATATATATATATATATGTGTGTGTGTATATATATGTGTATATATATATATATATACAGTCATATGAAAAAGTTTGGGCACCCCTATTAACCTAAATCATTTTTAGTTCTAAATATTTGGGTGTTTGCAACAGCCATTTCAATTTGATATATCTAATAACTAATATTGCACATTTTGTGTTAGTACAATAAACCTCATTTCAATCTGGAATATTTACTGTGTCCATCAGTTATTAGATATATCAAATTGAATGGCTGTTGCAAACACCCAAATATTTAGAACTAAAAATGATTAAGATTAATAGGGGTGCCCAAACTTTTTCATATGACTGTATATATACACATATTTATATGGCCATACAGCTCCATGTACGGGGCTCTGCCGCCATACAGCTCCATGTACGGGGCTCTGACGCCATAAAGCTCCATGTACGGGGCTCTGCCGCCATACAGCTCCATGCACGGGGCTCTGCCGCCATACAGCTCCATGCACGGGGCTCTGCCGCCATACAGCTCCATGTACAGGGCTCTGCCGCCATACAGCTCCATGTACGGGGCTCTGACGCCATACAGCTCCATGTACAGGGCTCTGCCGCCATACAGCTCCATGTACGGGGCTCAGCAGCCATACAGCTCCATGTACGGGGCTCTGCAGCCATACAGCTCCATGTACAAGGCTCTGCCGCCATACAGCTCCATGTAAAAGGCTCTGACGCCATACAGCTCCATGTACAGGGCTCTGCCGCCATACAGCTCCATGTACGGGGCTCTGACGCCATACAGCTCCGTGTACAAGGCTCTGCCGCCATCCAGCTCCATGTACAGGGCTCTGCCGCCATACAGCTCCATTTACGGGGCTCTGCAGCCATACAGCTCCATGTACGGGGCTCTGCAGCCATACAGCTCCATGTACAAGGCTCTGACGCCATACAGCTCCATGTACGGGGCTCTGCAGCCATACAGCTCCATGTACGGGGCTCTGCAGCCATACAGCTCCATGTACACGGCTCCGACGCCATACCGCTCCATGTACAAGGCTCTGACGCCATACAGCTCCATGTACGGGGGTCTGCTGCCATACAGCTCCATGTAAAAGGCTCTGCCGCCATACAGCTCCATGTACGGGGCTCTGCAGCCATACAGCTCCATGTACAGGGCTCTGCCGCTATACAGCTCCATGTACAGTGCTCTGCCGCAATGTGACCCTTATCTTGCTAATGATATTCCTATATCCCACTAATGTAACCTGTAACCTCCTCTTTGTGTCTTTTAGTGACATGGTTTACTGCGGAGTCTACGACAATGCTCTGGATAACGATAATTACAACGTTGCCAAAGGATTTAATTACCACCAGGGGCCGGTGAGGCGCTTGTGCTGTTTTTCGTCTTCTTTTGGTTCCTTTCTCTGCTGAGCCTAGTCCTGACAGATCTGCTTCATTTCCAGGAGTGGCTCTGGCCCATCGGCTATTTCCTGCGCGCCAAGCTGCACTTTGCCAAGTTGATAAATCAGGAAACTTACCAGAAAACGGTGGTGCTAGTGAAGAACGTCCTGTCCCGGCACTACACACACCTGGAGAGGTGAGAGGAACCCAACACATCCTTTTATTTTCTTCCTGAACGGTTTGTCTGACCATAAACTTTGATGGCAAATGGAAAGGACCTTCCATCAGTGTCTAATAGGTCCGGGTCCCATCTCTGGGACTCGCACTTATTTCGAGAATGGGCCCCCAAAAGTATCAGCTCAGAATGGAGAACTGGTCACACTTGTACACAACTCTCCATTCTGTACTGTGGGAGTTCTGAGTACTGGGAACTCCCATAGAATAGAATGGAGAACACAGCACTCCCCTGTACTGGGAACTCCCATAGAATAGAATGGAGAACACAGCGCTCCCCTGTACTGGGAACTCCCATAAAGCAGAATGGAGAACACAGCCCTCCCCTGTACTGGGAACTCCAATAGAAAAGAAAGGAGAACACAGCACTCCACTGTACTGGGAACTCCCATAGAACATACTGGAGAACACACCGCTCCCCTGTACTGGGAACTCCCATAGAACAGAATGGAGAACACAGCGCTCCCCTGTACTGGGAACTCCCATAGAGCAGAATGGAGAACACAGCCCTCCCCTGTACTGGGAACTCCAATAGAACAGAATGGAGAACACAGCGCTCCCCTGTACTGGGAACTCCTATAGAACCGAATGGAGAACACAGCGCTCCCCTGTACTGGGAACTCCCATAGAATAGAATGGAGAACATAGTGCTCCCCTGTACTGGAAACTCCTATAGAACCGACTGGAGAACACAGCGCTCCCCTGTACTGGGAACTCCCATAGAACAGAATGGAGAACACAGCGCTCCCCTGTACTGGGAACTCCCATACAACAGAATGGAGAGAACACAGCGCTCCCCTGTACTGGGAACTCCCATAGAACCGAATGGAGAACACAGCGCTCCCCTGTACTGGGACCTCCCATAAAGCAGAATGGAGAACACAGCGCTCCCCTATACTGGGAACTCCCATAGAACCGAATCGAGAACACAGCGCTCCTCTGTACTGGGAACTCCCATAGAACCGACTGGAGAACACAGCACTCCCCTGTACTGGGAACTCCCATAGAACAGAATGGAGAACACAGCACTCCCCTGTACTGGGAACTACCATAGAACAGAATGGAGAGAACACAGCACTCCCCTGTACTGGGAACTGCCATAGAACAGAATGGACAGAACACAGCGCTCCCCTGTACTGGGAACTCCCATAGAACAGAATGGAGAGTTGTTTGCAAGCGTGACTGATTCTCTGTTCTGAGCCGACATTTTTGGAGCCCATTCCTGAGATTGGTGCTGGTTCTAGAGGTTGGACCCACACTAATCAGATTTTGATGGCCTATCCTAGCCATATGCTGACAAAATCTGTGGTGAGAGTACCCGTTTAAGACACCTGTAGATAAAAGATATGAAGTCTCACCTATTCTTATCACTAAGGTGACAAGTGTTGCGCTTCAGATTAGGGTCAAAGGCAAATTTGAGCTGCAATAGAGGGACAGCAGAGCTGAGCTGCAAAAGAGGGACAGCAGAGCTGAGCTGCAATAGAGGGACAGCAGAGCTGAGCTGCAATAGAGGGACAGCAGAGCTGAGCTGCAATAGAGGGACAGCAGAGCTGAGGAGCTGCAATAGAGGGACAGCAGAGCTGAGCAGCTGCAATAGAGGGACAGCAGAGCTGAGCTGCTGCAATAGAGGGACAGCAGAGCCGAGCAGCTGCAATAGAGGGACAGCAGAGCTGAGGAGCTGCAATAGAGGGACAGCAGAGCTGAGGAGCTGCAATAGAGGGACAGCAGAGCTGAGGAGCTGCAATAGAGGGACAGCAGAGCTGAGGAGCTGCAATAGAGGGAAAAGCAGAGCCGAGCAGCTGCAATCGAGGGACAGCAGAGCTGAGCTGCAGTAGAGGGACAGCAGAGCTGAACAACTGCGATAGAGGGACAACAGAGCTGAGCTGCTGCAATAGAGGGACAGCAGAGCTGAACAACTGCGATAGAGGGACAACAGAGCTGAGCTGCTGCAATAGAGGGACAGCAGAGCTGAGGAGCTGCAATAGAGGGACAGCAGAGCTGAGGAGCTGTAATAGAGGGACAGCAGGGCTGAGCAGCTGTAATAGAGGGACAGCAGGGCTGAGCAGCTGTAATAGAGGGACAGCAGAGCTGAGGAGCTGCAATAGAGGGAAAAGCAGAGCTGAACAGCTGCAATAGAGGGACAACAGAGCTGAGGAGCTGTAATAGAGGGACAACAGAGCTGAGGAGCTGTAATAGAGGGACAGCAGAGCTGAGCTGCAATAGAGGGACAGCAGAGCCGAGCAGCTGCAATAGAGGGACAGCAGAGCTGAGCAGCTGCAATAGAGGGACAGCAGAGCTGAGCTGCAATAGAGGGACAGCAGAGCTGAGCAGCTGCAATAGAGGGACAGCAGAGCTGAGCAGCTGCAATAGAGTGACAGCAGAGCTGAGCTGCAATAGAGGGACAGCAGAGCTGAGCAGCTGCAATAGAGGGACAGCAGAGCTGAGGAGCTGCAATAGAGGGACAGCAGAGCTGAGGAGCTGCAGTAGAGGGACAGCAGAGCTGAGCAGCTGTAATAGAGGGACAGCAGAGCTGAGGAGCTGTAATAGAGTGACAGCAGAGCTGAGCAGCTGTAATAGAGGGACAGCAGAGCTGAGCAGCTGTAATAGAGGGACAGCAGAGCTTCCCTATAATATAGGAACGGCATTGCTGAGCTGCAATACAGGAATAGCAGAGTTGGGTGTGTAGTTGTGGCTTTTCAGGTGACACTTTAGATTCAGATACAAGGTTCTGTGGTACCGGTTTGAAGCCCAGCTCCCGAGTGCTTGGGAAAACTAGTTAACTGACCAGCCAGAACATTCAGGCACAGTAAGTATAAAGCTGATGGGTAAGAGCAGTAATCAATGTTACCTAGTCCGTGTTATAATGTTAATGTTTTTTTTCTCCTCTAGATCCTCCTGGAAAGGTCTTCCCGAGCTAACCAATGAGAATGGTCAGTACTGTCCCTTCAGCTGTGAGACCCAAGCGTGGTCCATCTCTGTGGTGCTGGAGGTCCTCCATGACCTGTAGATCGCCTCTCACACACTATGTCTTGCATTGCCATTTCATGTCTATGTGCTACCATGAAGTGGTCACGAGCACTGGAGGAGCCATATGCAAGCACCGGACCTCATTGTGATGTGATGACCACGGGGAATAGTTACTTGTTAATCACTGAATAAGATATCTGTGTGACCTGCGTGTTTACTGTGCACATAACCCATATCTGTCCCGCCATCATTTCACTAGGACCTGCTGGTCGCCATTTTAAACTGTACGTTACGAGAGCTTCTGTGCTTAATGATGTAAATAAAGTCATCAGGTTCCTGGTCTCAATGACGCCGCGACCGAAGCTCTGACATAATTATAATAATAGGGTGTTAAAAATATTACTAAGATGGGGGCAGACGTCAATGTTGGGGAGGCATGCATGAGTAGAACTGCCGCTTTCATTGAGGTTGGAGGTTTCCATTACAATCATATCTGCCAACCCTCCCATTTCTTGTGGGAGACTCCCAGAAATCATGAAACAAACAGGTAGGGGTTAATGCAAACCCCGTCCCTGGTCGGATCACGGGTGATCTTTGGGTGGTGTTAATGCAAACCCCGTCCCTGGTCGGATCACGGGCGATCCTTGGGTGTGGTTAATGCAAACCCTCTCCCTGGTTGGGTCACGGGCGATCTTTGAGTGGGGTTTATGCAAACCCCGTCCCTGGTTGGATCACGGGCGATTTTTGGGTGCGGTTAATGCAAACCCTATCCCTGGTTGGATCAGGGGCGATCTTTGGGTGCAGTTAATGCAAACCCCGTCTCTGGTTGGATCACGGGCGATCCCTGGGTGAGGCTAAAACTCCCTGAATCAGGAGAACAAAAGATCGGCCAGCATGATTATAAGGCGGGTAACATCCTATTTATTGAGTCTGTTACAAAGAAAGTATATGATTGTCTTCCGGGCCACATGGATGTGTGACCCATATGTGGTCAGTGCGGACAGAGCGTGTGATACATTAGATGATGTCTGTGATCTCCTGTAAATCTGTGCAATAAAGCCTATACTATTAGTTTATCCTGTATCATTCCTTGTCTCCATGTGACTAGCATATAGATTATCTATAACATAGATATCAATATACACTCACCTCCTAATCCATATTTTCTTGTGGTGAGTTAAGGGTGCAGCCATTGCACAATTCTTATTTTTCATCCGTCTTGTTCATGTGCCATTATTGGCAGTTTACAAACTATGAGAGTATATCCTATTCAGAAAATACCACAGGCACAAAATGCCATATAAATGATCCAATGTCAGGATAACTGTATAGACCAGAGGCTCCCAAACTCCAGTCCTCACGCCCCACCAACAGGTCATGTTTTCTGGCTTTCCTTAGCAGTGCACAAGTGATTTAATTATACTGCACAGGTGACGTCATTATTGTCAGTTCATTCTGTGGGAGATCCTTAAAACATGACCTGTGGGTGGGGTGCGAGGACTGGAGTTTGGGAACCCCTGGTGTAGAGCTAGATATAATATATATATATATATATATATTCTATATATAATATATAATATATAATATATAATATATATATATATATACACAGTACTGTGCAAATGTCTAGGCAGGAGGGAAAAAAGCTGCACACTAAGAAGGTTTCACATATATAAATGTTAATAGTATTTTTTTTACCAATGAACAACGTGCAAAATGAATTAAATCAATCCAATCAGTATTCAGTGTGACTATACTTTGCCCATTCCTCTAGGTACTTTCACGCAGTTATGAAGGAGCTCAGCTGGGAGGTTGCTCCAAACATCTTGGAGAACTAAGCCCAGATCTTCTGTGGACGGAGCTGTTCATACCCTTCTGTCTCTTCATGTACTCCCATACAGTCTGGATGATGATGAGATCAGGGCTCTGTGGGGCCACATCATCACTTCCAGGACTCCAGAGGCAAAGGGCGATCACAGTAAATATTAATTGGATTTTGATTTCTCTTCTGTTCATTCACTTTGTATTTTGTTAATTGATAGAAGTAACCAAAAAGGAAATTGGAATCCAATCAGTATTCGGTGTGACCTCCCTTTGCCTATTTCTCTAGGTATTTGTACACAGTTATTAAGGAGCTCAGTGGGGATGTTGCTCCAAACATCTTGGAGCAGCTGCATTTTGTGGATGTAGCTGCTCAGATCCTTCTGTCTCTTCATGTAATCCCAGACTGACTGGATGGTGATGGGATCAGGGTTTTGTGGGGCCACATCCTCACTTCCGGGACTCCAAAGGCAAAGGCCAGTCACACCAAATATTAATTTGATTTTGATTTCTCTTCTGTTCATTCACTTTGTATTTTGTTAATTGATAAAAGTAACCAAAAAAGAAATCAGAATTCAATCAATATTCGGTGTGACCGTCCTTTGCCTATTCCTCTAGGTACTTTCACACAGTTATGAAGGAGCTCAGCAGGAAGGTTGCGCCAAACATCTTGGAGCAGCTGTATTTTGTGGATGTAGCTGCTCAGACCCTTCTGTCTCTTCATGTAATCCCAGACAGGATGATGATGAGATCCGGGCTCTGTGGGGTTACATCACCACTTCCAGGACTCCAAAGGCAAAATGCGATCACAGCAAATATTAATTGGATTTTTATTTCTCTTCTGTTGCATTTTTGTTAATTGGTAAAAGTAACCAAAAAGGAGATTAAAATCCAATCAGTACTTGGTGTGACTCCCCTTTTCTATTACTCTAGATACTTGTATAAAATTATGAAGGAGCTCGACAGGGAGGTTGTTCCAAACATCTTGGAGAACTAAACTCATTGATGTAGCTGCTCAGATCCTTCTGTCTCTCCATGCAATCCTAGGCAGACTGAATGTTGATGAAAGATGAGAGTAAGACACAATACATTTGGAAAACACAATGTACTTCTTTTTTGGCAAAATTTGTAATACAAGGACGTTTCAATCCACACAACGAAGACTAAAAGTAAGATACAATGTAAAGTGAGATCTGCGTAAGTGGTGACAGCTATTATTGGCACTGATACAAGATAAGTAATCTGATGTAATATAGAGATACTCGCATTTATGCAGATCTATGTATGTACTGGAGATTATGTAAAGTAACAATGCACTTCAGTGACTTTGGTCCTCATATCGGCACTGCTCTCCAGGATGTCAGTCCACTAACTCCTAACCTATATGAATAAATGAACAGAAACTTTAAGGGCTTCTTCTACAAAACAAAGAGCAAAGCACTTATTAAAAAAAAGAAGTCACATAAATCAAAAAGCAGCACAACCATAAATATCTTTATCTCAGTAATGTCAAAAATACACACCACACACAACCCTCCAACACCCATAAAAACACTTAAAAACCACGATGTGCAGTCTGATGCCTATTTGGGCACTCAGATATCCCCACCATGCCTGAGATATAAATTAATCAAAAAAATTACAAAATACATATAAGTAATAAATAATTCAGCAAGATACCAAATTTAGGTCAAACCAAATCAACAAAAGAGAACAGGTCACACAGGTGGGGATTAAAGAGACCCCATGTGTATTACAACCCTAATGGCAGCTTCCCCTGTTAGGATAGAGACTGGAACACTGATGATAATGAATGTAAGCTACAATTTCCAGCTTTTCCTGTAATTTTACAACTTTTATGAAGAATGCAGTATATCTCCATTTTTTGTATAAGAAGTAATAGTAAGTCCTCCTACTATAGCCTAAAAGAAAAACCTAGACATATTCATCACATACTTAAAGGGGTTTTCTGGGAGTTTAAAGATTTCATAGAACACTATAAACCACATTTATATTGAAAAGTAAAGATATCCTACTAGTTTCATGTGTTGATTGCCTCCTTATTCATCTATCATAAGATCCACTTTTTGCAGTAAAACTTCCTGCCTGTGAGAGTGTCAGTAGCTACCCAGCATCTCTTTCCTACAACTCCCAGACTGTATTACAATATAGGACTTCCCTCCACAGTTATCACTGGTAGGTTCTATTTGCTGAGATCATGAGGGCACCTTTGTGCTGGGACTCATGAGTCACTATGTAAACAGCTGACAGAAATGTCTGAGTACAACACAACCCCCTAGCTTTGTACTGTTGTCTGCCAGCAGGACTAGGAGATAAACCGTTCTCCTTCCCCTGTAATTACTCTTGCTGGCTTCTATTCACTTTCAAACTACAGGCTAAGAGGTTTGAATGCCCTCACTAATGTGTTACCAGATCATTCTCTGCCCACTACAGGGGAGTGTTCCTGAGCTGAGTCTGGCTTCAGTGTCAAGATGATAAAATCAGGTGTGGAAATTATCTTGTTCCACTCCTTTATCCAATTAAATGCCTCCTCCGAATTATATTACTATTACAGCTGTCAACAGCCGGAGTTCGAGAAATATGACCCACACGCTTTGGCTGGGACATGAATCGTCTTTAATCACAGTAAATTACATTCCAATAGAACTTTTTTAATCACATGACTATTCTATCACTACATGATTGGTTAATTGGCGGTTGCTAAGAGACAAGTTATAATTTGCATGTACGTATGAAGCATTAGCTGATATGACACATTCCCAAACTCTCCTCTGTATTATCTGGGGGGAAAAGGAAGGCCTTGAATCTCTTGCTTTTAGCAGACACTTCATCTGTCTCAAGGAAAGCTGTGTGAGAGATATCTGATACTTCGATAAGGATGTATAGCAGAAAAAGCAGTTTAACAAACTATCTGATGAGCTTAATAAGAATGTAATGATGAAACAGACTTTTGATGTTTTTCCCTTAAATTACCAACTTGACATCAGCACATCCACTGAGTGATGACAAAATGTTCATTGAGGCAGAAGCAAAACCATGTGATCAATGAACGTCACATGGTTTGCAGGAGGTAGTGGGGAATGGAGAACAGGGCTCTTTGCCTGATTCTGTACAGCAGGACAGGTAAATCATTTTTAATAATCATGAATTACAAAGTTTAATATAATACAGTTGTGAGCCCTATAACAAATGAAAAGATAGTCCCGGAGAACCCCTTTAAAGCTTCATCCTGAAGTGTAACAGAGAGGACCAAGACAATTATTACTATATAAGATCTAAAACCATTTCAAGAAGAACAGTGTGAAGGATGAAGTATATCGTGGTCATGCAGGGTAGTAGAGGACATAGAAAAATGACAACAATTACCAATCTTCACAATAAAGGAAGAGATCAGAATTTGACCTAAAAGTAGAGTAGTTGTTCCCGAAAAATGTCAACAAGATAAAAAGGAACTGCTGCTGGCGTAACTGCGGGTACCGTGGTGTTTGGCAATAGTTGGGTTAGTTTGTAACTATGATCAAACTTTGGTGTCAAAATAGTGTTTAAAAAGAAATCGGATTACACCATTCCCTTACAGATTAGCCAACTCTTTTTCGAGCAAAGGGTCATCCAGTTGCCTGATCTTCCCCAAATGATTAGGGATATACGAGAGTGTACATCTCCAGGAATTGTGTAACCTAGCATATAATCCACTTTGACCATAAAGATAAGACTTAGATTTACAAAAGTCAGGTTAGAATTTATGTCACTCAAAGTAAGAAAACCAAGGCCGGACTCACTGCTATAAAGGCAGGTGAAGAACACCGTTCCCAGTAGGAGGCAATTTAATCCCCTGTGCTAAATGGAAGTAGCCTCGCAGGGGCAGATACTGATGGACAATTGTTTACACACCTACTGCTCAGGAGGGGAGCAAATGCTTAGTACATAATAGCACATTGGATAAAAACCAGTTGACACCAGTATGCAGAATACCCACAGCACCATACAGGGGAGACTGCTCAAGTGCAAATATACTGACAAACAACCACTCGCACACCGACTATCCCTGAGGGGGTGATTGCTAATATTACAGCCGCACTAATATTACAGCCGCACATAGAAAAGGTTTATATTGGGGTCAGTTATACGGTTACATGTGGTGCACCATGGAGATTTACAACCCATCCATTGTTGATGGCCTTACTATTCGATTGGGAAGGTTGCCCATCATATTCCAAGTGCCCATCACAAAATACTGATACCCCCTGCTCCCCAGTATTACAGGGCAAAAACTACATACTGGGAAGATATAAACATGTGGGATTAGTTATAAGCTGGCAACCCACGTCAAGGATCCTCATTGTCTTGCGACAGGGCCGGACTGGGAATAAAAATCAGCCCTGGCACTAAGCCCCCAGCAGCCCACATACAATATCCGCTTACAAAATGTCCCTTGTTCTCGCACCTCGCCACTTTCTGAAAATAAACTACACTATAAAGCTGCTTTCACACGGAGCAATTTGGTGCATTTTTTATGTGTTTTTGTGAAGAAGTCAGAGCAGTTAATGCTGTACATTTCTGCACAAAAAAATGTTCTTAGGCAGGTAGGGCTAGTTCTTAAGCAGGCAGAGATAGTTCTAAGGCAGACAGGGCTAGTTCTTAGGCAGGCAGGGCTAGTTCTTAGGCAGGCAGGGCTATCTTAGGCAGGTAGGGCTATCTTAGGCAGGCAGGGCTATCTTAGGCAGGCAGGGCTATCTTAGGCAGGCAGGGCTATCTTAGGCAGGCAGGGCTATCTTAGGCAGGCAGGGCTATCTTAGGCAGGTAGGGCTATCTTAGGCAGGTAGGGATATCTTAGGCAGGTAGGGCTATCTTAGGCAGGAAAGGCTATCTTAGGCAGGCAGGGCTATCTTAGGCAGGCAGGTAGGGCTATCTTAGGCAGGCAGGGCTATCTTAGGTAGGTAGGGCTATCTTAGGCAGGTAGGGCTATCTTAGGCAGGTAGGGCTATCTTAGGCAGGTAGGGCTATCTTAGGCAGGTAGGGCTATCTTATAGGCAGGCAGGGCTATCTTAGGCCGGTAGGGCTATCTTAGGTAGGTAGGGCTATCTTAGGCAGATAAGGCTATCTTAGGTAGGTAGGGCTATCTTAGGCAGGTAGGTCTATCTTAGGCAGGCAGGGCTATCATAGGCAGGCAGGCAGGCCGGGCTATCTTAGGCAGGCAGGGCTATCTTAGGCAGGTAGGGCTATCTTAGGCAGGTAGGGATATCTTAGGCAGGCAGGGCTATCTTAGGCACGCAGGGCTATCTTAGGAAGGCATGGCTAGTTCTGAGGCAGGCAGGTAGGGCTATCTTAGGCAGGGCTATCTTAGGCAGGCAGGGCTAGTTATTAGGCAGGCAGGGCTATCTTAGGAAGGCAGGGCTATCTTAGGCAGGTAGGGCTATCTTAGGCAGTCAGGTAGGGCTATCTTAGGCAGGCAGGTAGGGCTATCTTAGGCAGGCAGGTAGGGCTATCTTAGGCAGGCAGGTAGGGCTATCTTAGGCAGGCAGGGCTATCTTAGGCAGGCAGGGCTAGTTCTTAGGCAGGCAGGTAGGGCTATCTTAGGCAGGCAGGGCTATCTTAGGCAGGCAGGGCTAGTTCTTAGGCAGGCAGGTAGGGCTATCTTAGGCAGGCAGGTCTATCTTAATCAGGTAGGGTTATTTTAGGCAGGCAGGGCTATCTTAGGAAGGCACGTAGGGCTATCTTAGGCAGGCAGGGCTATCTTAGGAAGGCACGTAGGGCTATCTTAGGCAGGCAGGTAGGGCTATCTTAGGCAGGCAGGTAGGGCTATCTTAGGCAGGCAGGTAGGGCTATCTAAGGCAGGCAATAATAATACTCACCTGGTTCCCCTCCTCTTCTGCTCTCCTCTTCTGCTCTCCTCTTCTGGTCCGGAGCCGGCGGCCGCTCGCAGCAGAGTGAAGGCCGCGTGAGTGGGCGCGCGATGACGTCATCACATTGCGCACCTGACCCGCAGCCTCCTTGGAGCTGAATGGCCGGGATCAAAAGATCCCGTCTGTTCAGCCTCGGCCGCTGCTTGCACCGTGCGGTGCAGGCAGCGGCCGTGATGGCTGCATGGCTGGGTCTGTGACCCGGCCATGCAGCCGTGTAGTGAGAGGGGCCTGTCGGCCCCCTGGCACAGGGGTCCGGTCGCATATGCGACCATTGCGGCCCCTGTACCTGCGCCATGTGCCGGCACTCGGGACCCGCCAGGGGGAAACACCGGCCCTCTCGGCGGGCGCTGCGGCCTGGACCCCAGCGGCCCTCGGGCAAATGCCCGGTTTGCCCTATGGGCAGTCCGGGCCTGTCTTGCGAGTCCCTACACTAACCTTACTAGCAATTTACAAAAAAATCTAAGAAAAATGGGGCATTATTTATTTAAAATCTCAGAGACCACGGCCATACTTCCTGCAATAGAGACTGGTTAAATCTGTGAATTTCAGCAAATAATGTCTCAGAGAAAGGTCACCAGCCAAACCTGGGCTGGGAGCTGCCTCATGAGTGGTGTTCAGGCCTATGTGTTTGTATGTGGTTTTCTTAAAAAAATAATAAACTTCTAGCAACCAATACATCGAGCTCACTTCTTGGATTCATACAACTTCCTCATGAACTCATGGGAGCTGTATAAACCTGTATGTGGTGAGCGCCTCCTAGAGGCAACTTCAGGTCAATGGTATTTTAGAATTTTCCTCACCGACAATGTGAAGTAAAGCAGTGGAGCCATCTGACTGCATGAACATGTTTAATAATAATAATAAGAATAATAATCTTTATTTCTATAGCGCCAACATATTCCGCAGCACTTTACAAATTCAAGGGTAAACATACAGTCATTACACATTAAAAGTACTTACAAATGAGACACAAGGTGTGAGGGCCCTGCTCGTGAGAGCTTACAATCTATTAGGGTCTATGGGTGAAACATACGATGAGAAGTGCCCAGTTTACAATGGTCCGGCCATGTGGCATAAATAGGGGGTGGTTTACATGAAAAATGGATCAGCCTGCCACCCAGACAGTACAGCTATATACCGGTCAGTGCCTGGGAGTGCCCCAGTGCAGGGAGTGACAGATGTGTGTGATAGCAGTTGGGGATCTTAATGGGCCAGACCGAGAAGATGTATTTTCAGGGCCCTCTTAAAACTGTGAGGGTTGTGAATGTGCCTGATCGCCCGCGGTAGCATATTCCAGAGAATTGGTGCCGCACGTGTGAAATCTTGTAGGCGGGCATGGGAGGTTCGGATGATTGAGGAATGTAGTCTGATATCATCAGCAGAGCGGAGACCCACGGGTAGGGCGGTAGACAGAGACTAGGGAGGAGATGTAGGGAGGAGCAGCGCTGTGGAGAGCTTTAATGGGTGAGAGTGCTGAGTTTATACTGTATCTGTACTGGATGGGCAACCAGTGCAGTGACTGACACAGGGTAGAGGCATCATTTATAGCGGCTGGAGAGAAAGACAAGCCTGGGCTGCTGCTTCTGGACAGATTGGAGAGGGGAGAGTTTGCACAAGAGGGACCGATAAGCAAGAAGTTACAGTAGTCAAGACGAGAAAGAATAAGAGCAGTAATGAGAGTTTGAGTCGTTTCCACAGTGAGAAATGGACGGATTTTTGGAGATATTCTTGAGGTGCAGGTGACAGGAGCGGGCAAGGGATTGGATATATAGGGAGAAGGTCAGATCAGAATCCAATAAAACCCCTAGACAGCGGGCCTGCTGCCTAGGAGAAATGGTGGTACCACATACAGAAACAGAAATAGCAGGAGGGGGTTGGTTAGTAGATGGCGGAAAGACAAGAAGTTCAGTCTTAGTGAGGTTTAGTTTCAGATGGAGAGAGGACATGATGTCAGAGACAGCGGACAGACAGTCACTGGTGTTTTGTAGCAAGGCTGGAGTGATGTCACGGGAGGAGGTGTATAATTGGGTGTCATCCGCAGAGAGCTCGTATTGGAAGCCAAGTCTACTGATGGTTTGTCCAATGGGGGCTGTGTACAATGAAAAGAGGAGAGGACCTAGAACTGATCCCTGAGGAACCCCAACAGCAAGAGGAAGAGGAGAGGAGGTCGAACCAGAAAACGAGACACTGAAGGAGCGGTCAGAGAGGTAGGACGAGAACCAAGAGAGAGCAGTGTCCTGGAGGCCAATGGTGCTGAGCATGCTGAGGAGAAGTTGGTGATCCACAGTGTCAAATGCTGCAGAGAGATCCAAGAGAAGCAACAATGAGTAGTTACCCTGAGATTTTGCTGTTAGGAGGTCATTTGAGACTTTAACTAAGGCAGTTTCCGTGGAGTGTAGGGTGCGGAAACCGGATTGCAGGGGGTCAAGAAGAGAGTCCTATTTGTATTGTTAGGTTCTACCTTTTGGAGATCCTCTAGTTGCTGAGTGAAACCCAATTGTTATGGCTCCAGACCCCGGACGCCTGGGCCTGCTACCACCTTTATCAGATATAGATACAATAAGTAAGTATCCACACAAGACAGGGTGTGCGCTTAATCAAAGAAGAGCCCATTTATTATTACAGCAGTAATCTTATATAGCCTTGGTTATAGGTCGTGAGTGACATGCGCAGTCAGCCGGAGCACATAGTGAAACTTTACAGCTTACGTTGCAAGGTTATAGATAACATACACAGCTGAGTTCCGTTACAATTTCAAGGTCCTGAAGCGTAGGCGAGAGTCCATGAATTGTATCTTGGTGTCAGACAGGAAAAGTATTTCTTGCTTTAACCCTTAACTGGACATTATTATTTGTTGGGGTCAGGGCCATCTCTTCCATTGGGCCAGGTAGGCCAGTGCCCGGGGGCCATCAAGCCCAGGGGGGCCCCTGGGGGCCCGGGCGACTGCCTGCCCGGCCCAATGGATTCACTCACCACAGCCCGCCGGACACAGTCTTTCCGACCTGCCTGCGCTTAGTTACTTGTTCCAGGCTGCGCAGGCAGGGCGGTGCGGGCTGCGGAGGTCAGAGAGGAGCAGGGCGGCCCCTTTTTACGTGCTGCTCCTGCGTTTTCCAGTTCACAGCACAGGCCGGGGCGGCGCCGCCTATTTTCACTGCGGCGCCGCCCGGCCAGCTCGTTGAACAGTAAAGCGCAGGCGCGGCAATTGAGCAGGGGCCCCAGCTATCGTTGCTATACCGCGCCTGCACTTTACTATTCACAGCCCAGGCAGGGCGGCGGCGCAGTGAAGATAGGCAGCGCCGCCCCGGCCTGCGCTGTGAACTGGAAAACGCAGGTGCGGCATCAATCAGTCACCAGGTACTCCCGGCGGCCGGCGGGCAGTCGGGAAATGTAGTTTTGGTGCGGCAGCGCAGCCGCACAGTAGCCCGGCCCCTTAAGGGAAAATTTTTTAAAAAAAGGTCCCGCCTCTTCACAACAGCCGGGCACCACACAGCAGCAGCAGACGGGCACCAGGCCAGCCACACAAGGTATGTCCCGAGTTGGGGGGACAGTGACTTAATGTCACTGTCCCCCACCTATAGGACCATGTCATTGTCTTGTCCCACACTCGTTTGGCCATGTCACAGTGACATGGCCAAATGAGTGGGGGACAGTGACATGGCCATATGGGTTGGGGGACAGTGACATGGCCATATGGGTGGTGGACAGTGAAATGACTTTCATGTAACTTCTGCTTGTGGCCAGCCAGCCACCCTGACCCGTGTCACTGTCCCCCAGAGTCTCTCTTATCATATAGTAATGGCCGGGCCACATAGCATTTACTATACGATAACAGAGACTCTGGGGGACAGTGACACGGGTCAGGATGGCTGGCTGGCCACAAGCAGAGGTTACATGACTTAGTGTGTGCCCATCCTGTGCCTCCAGGCCAGTCCACACAGCAGCTCCTATGTTATATAAATTGCTGCGTAGTCTGGCCTGGGGACACAGGATGGCTATCCAGGACCCTTATAGCCCCTCCATCAGCCATCCTGTGTCCCCAGACCTGGCTACGCAGCATTTTATATAACTTAGGATCTGCTGCGTGGTCTGGTTGGGGGGCCCAGTGCACAGCTCTGCCCAGGGGCCCATAATGCTGTTAAGACGGCCCTGGTTGGGGTTGGGAGAAATCGATACCTGGATCATTATAGACTACATACACAGATCAGCTAAAATATAACTACCTTCCTAATGCATTGAATATCCCCCCCTCCATGCCACCAAAACAGCTCTGATTGATGCAACAAGATGTCTGAGGATGTCCTGTGGTATCTGCACCAACTTTACCATCAGATCCTGTAATCTGTAGCCTCCATTGATCTGACTTGTTTTTCAGCAGATCCCACAGAGGCTCGATCTGATTGAGATTAAGGGAATTTGGAAGATGACTCCCCATGTTGAACCAGGGCAATCTTAACAGTATTATAAGCTCTGGGGCAGAGCTGTGCACTGGGCCTACCAACCAACACAACCACTCACAGGAACAAATATATACATTATCGATAACAAACTTATAACCTACAAAAGCGCCATATAGAGACCACATTGAAGTCAGACACCAGCTCAGGTATAACCTACAACACCTCAATATGAAGACCACATAGTGGTCAGACACCAGCTCAGGTATAAACTACAACACCGCCATATTAGAGACCACATAGAGGTCAGACCCCAAAGCTCAGGTAAACCTACAACACCACCATTATAGGACCACTAGAGGTCAGACACCACCCTAAAGGTATAACCTACATCACACCATATAGAGACCACATAGAGGTCAGACACCAGCTCGGGTATAACCTACAACACCGCCATATAGAGACCACATAGTGGTCTGACACCAGCTCAGTATAACCTACATCACAAGCCATATAGAGACCACATAGAGGTCAGACACCAGCTCAGGTATAACCTACAACACCACCATATAGAGACCACATAGAGGTCAGACCCCAGCTCAGGTATAATCTACAACACCCGCCATATAGAGCCCAAACATAGAGGTCAGACACCAGCTCAGGTTTAACTACAACACCGCCATATAGAGACCACATAGAGGCCCAGACACCAGCTCAGTATAACCTACAACACCACCATATAGAGACCACATAGAGGTCAGACACCAGCTCAGGTATAACCTACAACACTGCCATATAGACACCACATAGTGATCCGACCCCAAAGCTCAGATATAACATCCCAAACACCCATTATAGAGACCAAACAAGAGGGTCAGACACCAGCTCAGGTATAACCTACAACACCGCCATATAGAGCCCACATAGAGGTCAGACACCAGCTGAGGTAAAACCCTACAACACTGCCATACAGAGCCCACATTAGAGGTCAGACACCAGCTCAGGTATAACCTACAACCCCGCATATGAGAACCACATAGAGGTCAGACACCAGCTCAGGTAAAACCCTACAACACCGTCATAAAAGCGACCAACATAGAGGTCAGCACCAGCTCGGGTAAAAACCTAAAAACACCGCCATATAGAGACCACATAGTGGTCAGACACCAGCTCAGATATAACCCACAACACCGCCATATAGAGACCCCATAGAGGTCAGATACCAGCTCAGGTCACCATCACATGACATTAACTACAGCACTGATCTAACAGAGATGCAAAATAACCTCTGACATCCAGGGACTCACAGGAGATGTCATCTCTGAATCGTTCTTTTTCCCTCTTCTTCTGCATGTGGTCTAGACCGCCATGATGACTTCTCCCGGCTACAACTCGTCCCTACAGAATTTATCACACAAACATCTTAGAATCGTCACTTTATCAGCACTTCGCTACCGATTTCTAGCACTGGTTTGGACAGCCCCCATTAAGTAAATTTTTTTTCTGATTAATGTACACTCTGCCCCCCAGGGCCTGGTTTTCTCCACCGCTTACAATTAATACCAAAAAGTTCAATCTTCGTCTCCTCAGAGCAGAGAATCTTATTTCTCATAGTCTGGGATCCTTCATGTGTTTTTTTGTAAATGTTGCGGTTTCCCTTTTGTCTTGCACTGAGGAGAGGTTTTCCGTCGCGGTTTTCCTATGTCTTTTCTGAGAAGGGCTTTTTGTCTGGGTTTTCATATGTCTTGCACTGAGGAGGGTTCTGTCTGCGCTTTCATATGTTTTACCGAGGAGGGTTCCGTCTGCAGCTTTCATTTGCCTTGCCCGAGGAGGGTTTCCCGTCTGCGGCTTTCCTATGTCTTGACTGAGGAGAGGCTTCGTCTGCGGTTTTCATATGTCTTGACTGAGGAGAGGCTTCCCGTCTGCGGCTTTCCTATGTCTTGCACTGAGGAGAGGCTTCGTCTGGGGGCTTTCCTATGTCTTCCCTGGGGGAGAGGCTTCCGTTGCGGCTTTCCTAGTCTTGCATGGGAGAGGTTCGTCTGGGGGTTTCCTATGTCTTGCACGGGAGAGGTTCTGTTGGGGCTTTCTTAGTCTTGCATGAGGGAGAGGCTTCCGTCGCGGCTTTCCTATGTCTTGACTGGGAGGGGGGCTTCGTCGGGGCCCCCTTCCTTGTTTGCACTGAGGAAAAGGGTTTCCCTTTCTGGGCTTTCCATGTCTTGCATGAGGGAGGCTTCCGCCCGGCGCACTTGCCTAAACCCCCGGATGCTGGGGCTGCAGTGATAGTTGATTTGGGGAAACTTTCTCCCATCCCCCCTACTGCATTTGGAGCTCAGCCACAGTATTTGGGGTTTCTTTTTACTCTCTCACCAAAGGTCTTCTCCCCGATATCTTAGTTTGGCTGGCCGGCCAGGTGGGGGAAGAGTTTGCTCGTCCAAACTTCTTCCACTTAAGGATTATGGAGGCCACTGTGCTCTTAGGAACCTAGAGTGGTGCAGAAATTCTTTTGTAACCTTGGCCTTAACCTCGCTCCAGGACGTCATCACGCCGCCTACGTCGGGACATCGCTTCTGGGATGTCCTAAGCCAAATGCCTACGGGCTGTCGGCATAGGAAATACAGCAGCACAGGGGTGATGACATCGCTCCCGGACCCCCTTAAAAAAGGGTGGCAGGTCGCTTAAAAATGTGGCAGGTTTAGATGCCTTGGACCCGCCGCAGGGGCCAAGTCACACCACTGGGTGCTCGTGGGGCCCCCGGGCAACCGCTTACCCTGCCCAATGGAAGAGATGGCCCTGCTTTGAACTCTGTCATGTTCCTCATTCCTAGCCAATTCTTGCAGTGTGGTCACGGGGGCATTATCCTGCTCTAAGAGGCCACTGCCATTAGGGAATCCGCTGCCATGAAGGGGTGTACTTGGTCTGTACAATGGTTAGGTCAGCGGTACACATCACAGTAACATCCACATGATGCCAGAACCCAAGGTTTTCAGCAGAACATTGCCCATCACACGGCCTCTGCCATCTTCTCTTCTTCCCATAGTGAATCCTGGCACCATCTGGGCCCCAGGTAAGTGTTGCACATGCACAGGCCGTCACCATGGTGGATGATGTGCTTCATCTGATGCTCTTGTGCCCATTTTAGGCAATTTTGCTGATGAGTAAGTGTCAGCTACAAAGCCCTATATACATCCAGCAAGAACTTTTCCAACAATACTAGCTCTTCGCTGGGATTGGACCAGTTGGGCTACCCTTCACCCCGCACACATCATTTAGCTCTGGACACCCAGGACCCTGTTGCTGGTCACCACTTGTCCTTCCTAGGAGCACTTTTGGTAGGTACTAACCACCACATACAAAAGTTGACCCAGAATCAACTCCACTGGTGGGCCCCGAGAATCAACTCTACTGACAAGCCCCAAGACTCATGTCTATTGGTGGTTTCCAAGAATCAAGTCCACTGGTGGGATCCAAGAATCAACTGCACTGGTGGTTCCCAAGAATCAACTTCACTGGTGGGCCCCAAGAATCAATTCCACTGGTGAGCACCAAGAATCAAATCCACTGGTGGGGCCCACAAATCCACTGGTGGTACCCAAGGATCAACCCCACTGGTGGGCCCCAAGAACCAGCTCTACTGGCGAGCCCCAAGAATCAGTCCATGGTGGGTCCAAGAATCAAGTCACGGTGGGTTCCAAGAATCAAGTCCATGGTGGGTCCAAGAATCAAGTCCACTGGTGGGTCCAAGAATCAACTCCACTTGTGGGCTCCCAAAAAAATAATCCATGGAGGGCCCCAAGAATCAGCTCCACTGGTTGGTCCCAAGAATCAACTCCACTGATGGGCCCAAGATCAATTCCCCTGGTGAGCCCAAGAATCAACTCCACTGGTTTAGCCCCAAGAATCAACTTACAGGTGGCTCCAAGAATCATTCCGGTGGGTCCCAAGAATCAACTCCACTGGTGGGTCCCAAGAATCAAAATCTATTGGTTGGCCCCAAGAATTAACTCCATGGTGGCCCAAGAATAGCTCCACTGGTCGGTCCAAGAATTCAACCACTGGTGGACCACGAATAGTTCTAATGGTGGGCCTCAAGAATCACTCCACTGGTGGGCCCAAAAATCAACCCCACGGTTGGCTAAGAATCAGTTCTATGGTGGGCCTCAAGAATCAACTCCATGGTGGCCTCAAGAATCAAAATCATTTGGGGGGCCTCAAGAATAAACGCCATGGTGGGGGCCCCAAGAATCAACTACTGGTGGGCCCCAAGAATCAACTCCACTGGTGGCCCCAAGAATCAACTCCACTGGTGGGCCCCAAGAATCAGCTCCACTGGTGGACCCCAGTAATCAATTCCGTTTGTGGGTCCCAGGCCCCCAGACACTAGTGCAATTGTCACCAGATAATCAGTGTAATTCACTATACATTGATGTTTTGTGATCGGAGATGTTACTATACCAAAAAACGTGAGTTTTTCCGGTCTGATAAAATTATGGAGTTTATTCCTGGATAAATGATATCTATTCTTTGGTGCTTTCCCCTTATTTCGGGCTTAGTGATTGTAATGAATGTACTTTACTGTGCAGAGCTTTGCTTTCAGTCTTTTGTGAAACACTGTCTATATGTGTAATTACTCCAATATTGCAACCTGTACTAAGTAATCAGATTTGCTGTATTTCCTTAACCTATTTATATTCATTTGAATCCAAAAATTTTTTTCTGAGATCTCCCACGATGGAAAATACCCTTTAAATACGGGAAAATGTCCAGTCCCCATTCCATTTGACTTTTAACTATATTTTCCATTGCATTAGTTAGGTCGGATGAAAAAAAGTTCATGCTTTTTTTTTTTTTTTTTAAGGTTTTTAATCGTTTTTTTTTTTCATGCAACTTTTTGCAGTATTTTTGCATGCTTTTTTTTGGCAAAAAAAAAGTCTAAAAACCCCCCTTGCAAAAGATTGAAGAATGGTGTCAAGTCCTTCATATGACATCTATGCTGCAGTTTAGAAGGCAAAATTTTATTGGAATGGTTCACCCCTCCATGATTAATAACCAATCTATCTAAGTGGCAGTCCCGGTACGGGCGTAGCCGGGGGTGCAGTTAGCTAGCCATGTGGAAGAGGGTGCAGGATTGAGGTTTTTTTTTTAGACCCGGCCCGACCCAAGTTTGGACTGGCCCCCCAAAAACAAAGGAAAATTCCCCCTGGGGCCATGGGCTTAGGTGTAACTTTAAGGGGGTAGGGAGGGGAAGGGTTCCAACCTTTTTTTGGGTGGGGGGACGGTCCCCCCACTTTTTACCCCTTCAAAAAAAAATTAAATCATATGAAACATGAGAATCGGAAAGTGGGGAGAGCAGAGAACAGAGGAGGAAAAAGTTAACCCTTGCTGCCTCCTATATTTTGGCCCTATTGGGGGACAGGTAGGTAGCCAACCCCAAGGTCAGTGCAGAGTGAGAGTGATGGTAGGGGGGTCATCGGGGTGCTTAGAGTCGAAACTGCTCACAGGGCCACCAATTGTTTGGGGCGGTTCTTTCCCCCATTGTAACCATTCCCCATGCCAGCCTCATCAGAGAGAAGGAAAGCGAAAGCCAACTAACCAGACTACGGGCAGGTAAGGAGGGGGGAAAAAGGTGCTAGGCGTTGTGTGTGCATTGGGGTAGGTTTTGATGTATTTGGGGGTTGTATATATTGTATGTAGGCCATTTGTCTACCTGTCACTTCTTTCTCACTTAAAGGGCCGGGAAATGAAAGGAATGGGGCGGCCCGTTTTAGAAGGTGGTGGCCCCCACGTATTTTAAAAACCCCTCGGCCTTTGCGAATTTCCCCGTTTGCCCCAAAATGTATTTCCCGGGGGCTTCCTTAAGGGTAATTCATGCAGAAGATATGAATGTGGTTTTGGGCAGACAGGCTGAATCTGCTCGAATCCCGGGGTCCCAAAACTTACCCTATGCAAAATTAGTGTGTTTTGAATGATATGATTTTACTTAGGTATTTTCCGATTTTTTGTAAACGGTAAACGAATTCTTCAAGTTGTTTTTAAAGCACTAAAAAACCAAATAAAGGTTTGGAAGCAAAATCTGTTGGAAAGGGTTTTGGGTGTTTGTCATGTTTTTATTTTGATGCGGCAAAATTTCAGCAAAACAAAAAAAATGTCGGTTTGGGAAAAAACCCGGGAAAACTACCCCAAAAAGTTGTAGAGTGTCTTGTGTTAATATTTTGTATATATTGCACAAAAACAAATTTCCCGTTGGGGTTCTTGTTAAATTTGTAGTTCTGGGGTAACAGTGGTAATTGTAAAAAATCTCTGAAAAATATTGTGGTTTTTTTTATCGTTGGGAAGTGTTAAATGTAAAATTCCGGGGTCGGTGAATAAAAAGCATTTTCTTTGGTTTTATTGTGTGTAAACTAATTTTGGGGTTTTAAAAGTGGGTAAAGTAGTAAACTTAGGGTACAGTGGTAATGTAAATTTCGTGTATGTGGTAATGTATTTTGGGTACAAAATTAAAGTAAAATTTGGGGTACTGGGGTAATGTTTAAATTTTGGGGGTTTGGGGTGTAATGTTATCTCGGGGTAAGTGAGTAAGTTTTATCTGGGCTGTGTGTATTTTGAATTCGGGTCAGAGTAATGTAATCTCTTGGGTTAGTGTAAAAGAATCTGGGGTGGTGAATAATGCAGTAATTTGGGGTATGGTGTGTAAATTTTCTCTGGGGTACAGTGGTAATGTAAAATCTGGTGTTTGGGGTGTAAAGTAGTAATTCTGGGGGAAAGTGGTAATGTAATTTCGTGTTTGGGTGTAATGTAATCTCTAGGCTACAGTGTTTAAAGTAAATTTTTGGGGTTCGTGAGTAATGTAATTCATTTTGGGTTCAGGGGGGGAATTTTTACATTTTTGGGGGACAGTGAATTTTTCTTGAGTAAATGTGCAATTCTTTGTAAGGTGCAGTTAGTAATGTAATTTTGTGGCTCCCCCTAATTTTAATTTAAATTTTTGGGGTGCGTGAGTGATGTATTTCCCGGTGTATGGTTTTCAATAAATAATTTTGGGGTACAGATGTGACATAAGTGATTCCTTGGGGTAAAGTATGATTGGGTTCTTTTTTTTTCCTCTTTCGTTGTGTGTACAACAAAATTTTAAAGGGGTAGGATGGGGGGGGGAGGGGTTAAGCGAGTTTGTGCATTGCACAACAATTTTTTATTTCCATTAGGGGAGACATATTGCTGTTCGGTTTCATTGCCAGGGCTGCTTTTTTGTCCCCGTCCGGGTCAAACTTCAGTAATTAGGGAAACCCCCCCTAACTTTCGGATTGCACCAAAAAATTTTTTTGATAAGGATCCGCCCCGGACCTGGGGGGTCACGCACTCACCTACCTCACAGCTGGGATAGAGGGGGCTGCTTCCGTAGGGAGGAGGGGAGAGAAGGGAAGGGAGGGGGAAATGAAAAGGGAGGCGAGTGAGGGGTGGGGAGGGATAGGAAGATAGGGAATGAGAGGGAAAATTGGTCCCCCCCACTTTTTGAACCAAAGTTACACCCCTCCCCATGGGTATGGTAATCTTGGGACTGCGTTTCATAGAGAAAGGCAGAGAAAGAAAGGCAGAAAGCAAGAGCCATGTGGAGTCATTTACAGAAGCAGGGAGGATGGGTGTCACGATGTGCGCCGCCATCCCCGCTCCGGACCATGGACACACTCATGTCTGCCTTCCTGTCCTGGACGTTACTCACCTTTCCCTGCTCTTGTTCCACACCCATCCTCTGCTCATGACCAGCACGTGTACTCCTTACCTAGTGTGCAGACATGCCGGCTCTTTAGGATTTTAAGGGCCAGCACGCCGCTGACCACCAATTATCTGTTACACCCTCCTTTATTAGAACACTTCCTCATGCTAACTGTGCCAGTTTTTGGTGTTCCTTAACCTTGGTTGTGCCTTTGGGAGCAGCTGCTCCCTGGAGTGGTTCAAGTCATCTCTTGCAGTGACCCAATGGATCCAAAACTTCATCGTTACAATGGGATCCAAGAATCATCTCCATTGGTGGGCTCCAAGATTAAGATTTATTGGTGGGCTCCAGGAATCAACTCCACTGGTGGCCCCAAGAATCAACTCCACTTGTGGACCCCAAGATTTTGCTTTACTGGTGGGTCCCAAGAATCAACTCCACTGGTGGGCCCCAAGAATGAATTTCACTGGTAGGCCCTAAGAATCAACTTCACTGGTGGGCCCCAAGAATCGACTCCAGTGGAGAGCACCAAGAATCAACCCCACTGGTGGGAACCAAGAATCAATTCCAGTGGTGAGCACCAAGAATCAACTCCACTGGTGGGAACCAAGAATCAACTCTAGTGGTGAGCACCAAGAATCAAATCCACAGTGGGCCCCAAAAATCAACTCCATTGGTGGACACAAGAATTAATTCCACTGGTGGGCCCTAAGATTCAGCTCCACTGGTGGGCTCCAAAAATCAACTCTATTGGCGGACCCCAAGAATGAATTCAACTGGTGGGTCCCACGAATCAGCTACACTGGTGGGTCCCACGAATCAACTACACTGGTGGGCCCCAAGAATCAACTGCACTCACAGGCCCCAAGAAGTGGACTTACAAAACGTACCTAAAATTGGACATGGAGATGTCCTAAAAAATAGAGGATGGGCCCTCAGAACAATTTTCTCTGGTGGTCCAGGGAATTTCAGTCCAACACTGGTAATTATAACCGTAACCCTAAGTCGGAGTTTGGGTTAGGTAAATTATCTATAAAGAGGCCTAAATGCCCTATCTTCGGCACTTACGGGTCCACTGGTGTCATTGCTCCACTGTCACTTCTACTCTGACATTACTTCTGGCCTTATGTGCTGCAAAGAAGTGAATTAACTCTAAAAAGACTTAAAAACATAAACCCTAATCCCAACTCGGAGTTAAGGCTATAATTATGGTTAGGCCCAGATTTATAAAAAATTTGGTTTTGGTCATCTTGGACCTGAATTTTTTTTTTATGAGTTCAGTTTAACGAGTGTCAAACTGAATAGAGACAGATTCTCACAACACTACTTGCTGTTCTCTTAAAAATTTTACTTGAAATTTTTGTCTTGTCACTGAGGTGGTTTTCTGGATTTCCCATTTTTTTGTGACTGACGAGCAATTAGCCCATTACATGACCTTTTATAGCGCATACGAGGAACAAACCAACCAGGGTATTACGACACTGCTTCCTACTCCAAACGACAAAAATATGAAAAGATGTCATATGCTTGTTTTTATTTATTGAGGTTTAAATGGTGAAAATTATTTTTTAACTCCAGACATACGACATTCAACTGGGCACCACCAACACTCATTGGACGGGAGTCTACGTGCACCAAGACACCTACCATCTGGCTGCCGTATTACTAAAGATACAAGCTGGCCTATAAATGCCGGGTCCGATGCTGCTAAAGGGTTAAGAATGAAGGTGGGAACATGATCCTGTTTTTCTGGCTCTTTAGGACAATAACACTTACACGGTGCCAGTTGCTGTTAGGGGATTCATCACCGAGGCTTTGTTTAGCCCATGGGTGTGATGTGTGAAACTGCAGCTCATGCTGGACGGATCCATTTCCATGTGTGAATAACCTTAGCTGGAGGAAGCACATTAGCAATGAATGAAGAGCTCCGACTATTCTGTGTTCCCAAAAAGAGCACAACCTGTAGGTCTATTACATTACAGCAGACGTGAGATCGTGGGATAATGTACACTCTGAAGAATGTTGGTAAAGAACAAGGAAGAAGGAACCTTTTCTTCCACCAAATCATAGCTTGAAAGGTCAAGAATCTTAGACAAGTGTCATAAAAATTCCCCTGATACTAGGGATTCATGTAAATTCGCACTGGCCCACAGGGGCGCAGGGGAAATCCTTGGTGGACCCCAGGGCATGGTGGGTACCTGAGAATAACAGGCCTGGGGTTACTTTTCAGGAAGAAAGTTAGAGGTAGAGAGGCAGAAAGCAAGAGTTCTGTACAGTAGCTTTAGGGTGGGCTTCAAGAGCCAACTCCACTGGTGGGCCCCAAGAACCAACTGCACTGGTGAACCCGAGAATCAATTTCATTGGTTGGCCCCAATAATCAGTTTCATTGCTGGGCTCCAAGACTCAACTCCACTGGTGGACCCAAGAATCAAGTTCACTGGTGGTCATCAAGAACAAACTCCACTGGTGGTCCCCAAGAATCAACTTCCCTGGTGAGCCCCAAGAATCAACTCCACTGGTGAGCCCCAAGAATCAATTTCCACCCGCTGTGGCCCAAAAAATTTCCCATAAACATCCACTGGTGAGCCCCAAGAATCAAAACAAGAACAACTATGTCAAAAATCCGAAAATCCAAATTTGTCGAAAAGAATAGTAAAAACTCACGTTTTATTCAAAGTCTTCATTCAAGTAAAAACAGTCCGTCAGACATACTTGTATTCCTTTTCAATAATCTGCAACAGCAGTATCCACGAGCAGTGAAAGACTCGATCCAGCTCAATCTCATGCAGCCGCATGTAGCTAGTGAGAGCAGTATGGACAGGGGGCGTCACCCTCCAGCGGAAGCGACGTTTCGGAAGACAAACTACTCCTTTCTCAAGCACAGGTAGATGATTACAGACTATACTTATATAGGAGATTAATTGTCATTATTAATTAGTAACTGTCTGACAACATTAAAAACATGGCAGGTTCATCCATTTTTCATGTAAACCACCCCCTATTTATGAAACATGGCCGGACCATTGTAAACTTGGCACTTCTTACCGTATGTTTCACCCATACACCCGAATAGATTGTAAGCTCTTGCGAGCAGGGCCCTCACACCTTGGGGTCTCATTTGTAAGTACTTTTAATGTGTAATGACTGTATGTTTACCCTTGAATTTGTAAAGTGCTGCGGAATATGTTGGCGCTATAGAAATAAAGATTATTATTATTATTATACGATTTCAGAACATATGTTTATCACTTTTATAGAAAAATATTCATGTTAAGGTCCTCATTTAGTCCCTTGGGGTTGAGTGTATCTAACTTAAAAATCCACATTGCTTCTCTGCGAAAGAGTGTTCTTTCTATTGATGTACCTTCTAAGGGATAGACCTGTTCTAAAATACACCATCGGAGTTCTGACACCCCTGTGCGTCTCTCATGAAAATGACGGGCAACCGAGCTCTCTCCAAATTTTTTATTGTCATTGTCATCACTTTTGTCTATTTTTTTCTGGAACATACGTATGGCTGAACGATGTTCATTAATTCTGATTTTAACATTGCGGGTGGTCTGCCCCACATATCCCAAGCCACAAGGGCACTTCAAAAAATAAAGGGACATTTTTGCTATTGCAAAGTATGCATACCTCTAATGTTGATTTTGTGTCCTTTTGTGGTATGTGTGATGTATGAACCACGTATAAATGGCATGGCAATTTTGACAATTCATACAGGGAAATGTCCCTTCTTTTTTTGTTGTTTATACTCATAGTTGTTTTTTATCCCTTATGTCTGATCTAATAAGCATTTTCCCCCAAAGGGTTTTTAGCCTTCGAT
Organism: Phyllomedusa bahiana; assembly: GCA_025379985.1. Taxonomy (NCBI): domain Eukaryota; kingdom Metazoa; phylum Chordata; class Amphibia; order Anura; family Hylidae; genus Phyllomedusa; species Phyllomedusa bahiana. The sequence goes on along the minus strand of JAODAL010004677.1, from coordinate 56,110 downwards.
AAATAAATCTGGGCGGTTGTTTTAAACAAGTAACCGAATTTGGGATCAGTGGACAGTACGGCCAGTATTTTTTTATAATATATTCGATATTTTTACTTTGACATCCGAACTCACTAATGAATGAGAATCTATCCGTTGTTCTTCCCTTATTATTAGTTTGTAAACAGCTCATCTCTATCCATGGCCAAAACATCCTGCCCATAGTTTCCAATTTAGTTCTATCATATCCTCTTTGTGTGAATTTTTTAACTATCTTTTTCATCTGTTCAATATATGATGATGTGTCAGAGCAAATACGTCTTGCCCTGACAAACTGACTTTTTGGTATGCCATTGAATATACTAGGGGCATGATGACTTGTTTTAAGTAAAAGATTGTTCCAGAAAAAAATAGACAAAAGTGATGACAGTGACAATAAAAAATTTGGAGAGAGCTCGGTTGCCCGTCATTTTCATGAGAGACGCCACGGAGTGTCAGAACTCCGATGGTGTATTTTAGAACAGGTCAATCCCTTAGAAGGTACATCAATAGAAAGAACACTCTTGCGCAGAGAAGCAATGTGGATTTTTTAAGTTAGATACACTAAAACCCCAAGGGGACTAAATGAGAACCCTTAACTGAATATTTTTCTATAAAAGTGATAAACGTATGTTCTGAAATCGTATTGTTTTTTAAAATGTTTTAATGTTGTCAGACAGTTACTAATTAATAATGACAATTAATCTCCTATATAAGTATAGTCTGTAATCACCTACCTGTGCTTGAAAAAAGGAGGAGTTTGTCTTTCCGAAACGTCGCTTCCGCTGGAGGGTGACGCCCCCTGTCCATACTGCTCTCACTAGCTACCTGCGGCTGCATGAGATTGAGCTGGATCGAGTCTTTCACTGCTCGTGGATACTGCTGTTGCAGATTATTGAAAAGGAATACAAGTATGTCTGACGGACTGTTTTTACTTGATTGAAGACTTTGAATAAACGTGAGTTTTTACTATTCACTTTGGTCGGATTGATATATGTTTGCTGAAGACGGCACTAGGAGAGTTGCCATATCCAGACCACTATACACACGAGGCAGTGTGCATTGTATATTAGCCCAGGTATATGCTATTACGTCCCCAAGAATCAACTCCACTGGTGGACCCAATAATCAAAACCACTGGTGGGCCCAAGAATCAACTTCACTGGTGGGTCCTAAGAATCAACTCCATTGGTGGGCCCCAAGAATCAGCTCCACTGGTGGGTCCCAAGAACAAACTCCACTGGTGGGACCAAAGAATCAACTCCACTGGTGTGTCCTAAGAATCAACTCCACTGGTGGGCCCCAAGAACCAACTCCACTGGTGGGCCCCAAGAACCAACTCCACTGGTGGGCCCCAAGAATCAACTAAACTGGTGGGCCCGAGAATCAATTCTATTGGTTGGCCCCTTGAACAAACTTCACTGATGGTCCCCAAGAAACAATTCAATTGCTGGGCCCCAAGACTCAACTTCACTGGTGGCCCCAAGAATCAACTCCATTGGTGGGCCCTATGCACTCCAGTCTGGCACAGTAAACTAGTATGGGGACCATAAAGCTTCTACAGCAGGAACCATAAAACTCTGTGTGAATGGAGATATTCTTTCTAGGAACAATGTTTATAGAGGAAGGTACCTTAATAAACGTGAAGCACAACAAAATATTTTTCCATATAAACCCAACAGACATAAAATTTATCTGCATACCTCTGCATGAAATCAGAGATAAACTGAGATACATTGGAGGGCTCATGCACCTCTATGGAAGTCCTACTACAACTCTACACAAGACTGAGTCATAATACGACCATGTACATAATCCAAGGGTAGATCCAGACAGTAGAGGGCCCCAGTGCATCAACAACATACGAGCCCCTTGTTATCCTAGATCTCATCAGTGACTATCCCTATCTTTCCAGCAGTCCACCATTAAAGGGATATCCCCATCTCGCATGTCAGTAGGGTACCATACCCATCTCAGGATGGGCCGCCGAAGGTCTTGGCACAGAATGGGAAGTCAGTCACTCTTGCGCACACCTATCACACTTTCATATCCTACTGGTATTCCATCAAAGTGCAAGGTGTGTACACCCCATTTATTGTTAGCCATGAAATGAATTAGCTCAAATATTTTTGCATGCAATCTAATAGATAGTAGGAAACTGCTTAAAGGGGTATTTCCTCCAAATACGTTGATGGCACATTGATAGAAGTGTCATCAATCTGTGATAGGTGCAGTCTAATGTCTGGGACATGCATCTATCATGAAAACAGGGCCCCAAAATGTCTCTGTTTTGAATAGAGAGCTGGGTGGAACACGTTCATTAATATTAAAGGGAGTTCCAATAATAGCTGAGCAAAGCTGAGAGAAGAGGTCTCAGCCAGGGTCCTGTTCTTGAGATAGGTGCAAATCCAATAGGCCCCAAAAGTCCCCATTCTGTTCTATGGGAGTCCTGAGTGCAACCAAAAACACTGCTCACCTGTACTGGGAACTCCCATAGAGGAGAATGGGGAACACAGTGCTCCCCTGTGCTGGGAATTCCTACAGAACAGAATGGAGAACACAGCGCTCCCCTGTACTGAGAACTCCTATAGAACAGAATGGAGAGAACACAGCTCTCCCCTGTACTGAGAACTCCTATAGAACAGGATGGTGAACACAGCGCTCCCCTGTACTGGGAACTCCCATAGAACAGAATGGAGAATACAGCGCTCCCCTGTACTGGGAACTCCCAGAGAACAGAATGGAGAACACAACACCCCTGTACTGGAAACTCCCATAGAACAGAATGGAGAACACAGCACTCCCCTGTACTGGGAACTCCCATAGAACAGAATGGAGAACACAGCGCTCCCCTGTACTGGGAACTCCCATAGAATAGAATGGAGAGAACACAGCGCTCCCCTGTACTGGGAACTCCCATAGAACAGAATGGAGAACACAGCGCTCCCCTGTATTGGAACTCCCATAGAACAGAATGGAGAACACAGTGCTCCCCTACACTGGGAACTCCCATAGAATAGAATGGAGAGAACCAGTGTCGAACTAGGAGTCTGGGGCCCACAGGGGAATTGATCATGGGGGGCCCACCCTAGTCTACATGAAAATATTACCGGCCTCTCAGATGTAAATGCGCCCATTTACCACATAATACAGTGTGAAAAACAGAACTGTATTGTGTAGTACTATACCAAGTGAATAACACGTCTGTCTATCTCACATATCATAGACACACGGCTAAGTAGCTCCATAAATATCCCCCACCACCGGCCCACATACAATATTCCTCTTATTAGTTTGCTTGCTCGTCTTTGCCCTTTCACTAAGATGCTCCATTCCACTTGTTAGTTTGGTTGCTCGTCTTTGCCCTTTCACTAAGATGCTCCATTCCCCTTGTTAGTTTGGTTGCTCGTCTTTGCCCTCTCTCTAACTTCAGTACATCCATTTATAAACTGGAGCCCAGAACTAAACAGCATATTCTAGATGTGGCCGCACCAATGCTTTATACAGCGGTAATATTACATCCCTGTCCCGCAAGTTCAGGCGTCTTTTAATAATTGTGAGCAAAGGGATCTCATCTGTCCCATAGGTGCAGCAGTCCCCAGGCTTACCCTGAGAATGGTTAGATACAAATTATGATACCAACTAGTGTCTCACACATTACTAGCACTAGTGTCCGGTGGAGCCTCGCACCTCGCTGTGTCAGAGTGGCCTCCATTGGGGGCATCACTTACTAACTTGCTTTGTCACTGAGGTTTACAGCAAAACATTATGTCAACTCCAATAATAATTGATGATAGAAAAGAATAAGAGAAGTGGTGTCAGATAACATCAGCTCTCGCCCGGCCGGTAATGGGAAACTTTTTAAAAGTACATTTAACACCACTTCCATGCTTATATTAAAGTTACCCCGAGGTAAAGTTTAGCAACTACAATTACAATTGTTACATGACTGGGAAAATCATGACGTTTCCCTGAAACCTAGAAGCACTTCTGCCCTGCCACCTACATAGGACAGACCCTCTAAATAGCTGGGGGTGGTTTGTGTGAATCTCCTGGGTTGCTTCAGATTCGGCACAGGCTACACTAAGCAGTGGAATCTAGGAGGTTTTCACCCTTTAACCCTTATACAAAGATCTGGACTTTGCGGCAGGGAACTTCAGGTTGTTGCAATGTAACTAGTCTATGAATAGAGAAAAAGCATAGAAAAGCGTCAAACAGATGAAGTTAGGAAAGAAATTGGGTCATAAGCAGAATAAACAGATCGATTTAACATCTTTGCCCAAAACAAGCCTTTAATAACCATGTTGCTCAGGAAGAGAGTTAAGGGAGAAGAATCCTTAAATAGCCTGAGAGGGATTGGAGAAGGAAATGTAAGTTTAGCATGTATCGGGCCTTATCAACAGTGACCCGGTGACAGGGATGTTCCATCAGAAGGAGGACAGTGGCAGCGGGCAAGAGGAATAAGGAGAATGAAATAGTGGTATGAGGGATCAAGAAATCAGATGGAAGTTGCAAATGACGGCAGGGGAGGTTAATGTTTTCTATTGGTTCCTTGGTTCCTTTCCTTAAAGGGGTTTTGCCACAATCTCATTTCATACCTCCTGCATCCAGCTCTTCAGCTCTGTGTGCTCAGGAGGGGGCGTGTGTGATTTGTTTGAATTGCATATCATGTGACCCAGCAGGATGGCATCACCAGGCCTTTCCTCTCTGTAGTCAAAGAAAGGTCTGTTTATGTAAAGCATTGTGTGTAGCTCAGAGGTTAAGTTTTTACCTCACAGCACAAGGATCCTTGGTTCAAATCCCTGCAGAAAGCAAAGCTGTGTTTTTTTTTGCTCTCTATCAGTGCACAGACCTCATTGAGGTTTCTTTTTTATTTATTTGCACTGTTTGACTAATTACTATGGAGTACAGAGGACGGGAGTAGAATGACAGCACCCGGGGTTTGAACACTCAGTAGCTGCCTGAGAGGAGAAGTGATGTCTGAGCATGTGCGACCAGGAGTGAGGCGCTCTCAGCCCTGGTCATATCCCCTGGAGACGAGCTGTAAACATTGGATCACTAAAGATTCAGCTAAAACAAAAACGGTGCAGAATTTTTTAATTATAATGAATGGTGAAAATGTTTCTTATTTCATTTGCAAGCTTCCCATGTCAATTCTACTTCGTGGTAAAACCCTTTTAAGACTAAAACAGTTCCATTTCACTAAAGAAAAAAATCTAAATTCTTGACCTTGAGGATCTCCTTGACTTTGAATTCATGAACTGGGTTTGAAGAAACGATGAGAATTTCTCGAAAACACATTGCAGAGCTGGAACAGGTTCAAAGGCGGCAACAAAAATAATAAAAGGACTGGGTGGACTACAATACCCAGAAAGATGAGCAAGATTAGGGTTATTTAATTTAGAGAAAAGATGTTTTAGGTGGAACAGTAGCAGGGGTCAATACCTGCTACTGGGTTCAGTCTAGTCCAGCCATTGAGCTGTAAATATGGCCCTAAATATTGTATCTAGAAAAGGTGGTGTTCTCTACATCTAGAGGAAGAAGGTTTCTACATAAATATAGAAAGGGATTGTTTACTGTAAGAGCAGTGAGACTGTAGAAATCTCCGCCAGAGGAGCTTGTCCTGGTGAATTCACTAACAGAGTTCAACAATGGTCTGGATACATTTCTAGATGTAATAATAGAACAAGTTATAGTGACCGGGATTCTGGAGAAGGGTCTGGATACATTTCTAGAGGTAATAATATACAAGTTATATGACCGGGATTCTGGAGAAGGGTCTGGATACATTTCTAGATGTAATAATATAACAAGTTTATAGTGACCGGGATTCTGGAGAAGGGTCTGGATACATTTCTAGATGTATAATATAACAAGTTATAGTGACCGGGATTCTGGAGAAGGGTCTGGATACATTTCTAGATGTAATAATATAACAAGTTATAGTGACCGGATTCTGGAGAAGGGTCTGGATACATTTCTAGATGTAATAATATAACAAGTTATAGTGACCAGGATTCTGGAGAAGGGTCTGGAGACATTTTCTAGATGTATGATATACAAGTATAGTGACCAGGATTCTGGAGAAGGGTCTGGATAACATTTCTAGATGTAATATATAATAAAGTTATAGTGACCAGGGATTCTGGAGAAGGGTCTGGATACATTTCTAGATGTAATAATATAATCAAGTTATAGTGACCGGATTCTGGAGAAGGGTCTGGATACATTTCTAGATGTAATAATATAACAAGTCATAGTGACCGCGTTTCTGGAGAAGGGTCTTTAGACATTTTTAGATGTAATAATATAACAAGTTATAGTGACCGGGATTCTGGAAAAGGGTCTGGATACATTCCAGATGTAATAATATACAAGTTATAGTGACCAGGATTCTGGAGAAGGGTCTGGACACATTTCTAGATGTTATAATATAACAAGTTATAGTGACCGGGATTCTGGAGAAGGGTCTGGATACATTTCTAGATGTAATAATAACAACAAGTTATAGTGACCGGATTCTGGAGAAGGGTCTGGATACATTTCTATATGTAATAATATAACAAGTTATAGTGACCAGGATTCTGGAGAAGGGTCTGGATACATTTCTAGATGTAATAATATAAAGTTATAGTGACCAGGATTATGGAAATTGGTCTGGATACATTTCTAGATGTAATAATATAACAAGTTATAGTGACCAGGATTCTGGAGAAGGGTCTGGATACATTTCTAGATGTAATAATATACAAGTTATAGTGACCGGATTCTGGAGAAGGGTCTGGATACATTCTAGATGTAATAATATAACAAGTTATAGTGACCGGGATTTGGAGAAGGGTCTGGAGGACATTTCTAGATGTAATACATATAACAAGATATAGTGACCGGGATTCTGGAGAAGGGTCTGGATACATTTCTAGATATATCTAATATAACAAGTTATAGTGACCGGGATTCTGGAGAAGGGTCTGGATACATTTCTAGATGATAATAATTATAACAAGTTATAGTGACCGGATTCTGGAGAAGGGTCGGATACATTTCTAGATGTAATAATATAACAAGATATAGTGACCAGGATTCTGGAGAAGGGTCTGGGATACATTTCTAGATGTAATAATATAAACAAGTTATAGTGACCGGGATTCTGGAGAAGGGTTGGATACATTTCTAGATGTAATAATATATCAAGTTATGTGACCAGGATTCTGGAGAAGGGTCTGGATACATTTCTAGATGTTTTAATATAAAAATTTTTTGTGACCGGGATTCTGGAGAAGGGTCTGGAGACATTTCTAGATGTAATAATAAACAAGGTATAGTGACCGGGATTCTGGAGGAAGGGTCTGGATACATTTCTAGAGTAAATATATAACAAGTTTAGTGACCGGGATTCTGGAGAAGGGTCTGGATACATTTCTAGATGTAATAATATAACAAGTTATAGTGACCAGGATTCTGGAGAAGGGTCTGGATACATTTCTAGATGTAATAATATAACAAGTTATAGTGACGGGATTCTGGAGAAGGGTCTGGATACATTTCTAGATGTAATAATATAACAAGATTATAGTGACAGGATTCTGGAGAAGGGTCTGGATACATTTCTAGATTTAATAATATAAAAGTTATAGTGACCGGGATTCTGGAGAAGGGTCTGGATACATTTCTAGATGTATAATATAACATAAGTTATAGTGACCGGGATTCTGGAGAAGGGTCTGGATACATTTCTAGATGTAATAATATAAATTGTTATAGTGACCGGATTCTGGAGAAGGGTCTGGAACATTTCTAGATGTAATAATATAACAAGTTATAGTGACCGGGATTCTGGAGAAGGGTCTGGATACATTTCTAGAGTAATAATATAACAGTTATAGTGACCAGGGATTCTGGAGAAGGGTCTGGGACATTTCTAGATGTAATAATATAACAAGTTATAGTGACCGGGGATTCTGGAGAAGGGTCTGGAGACATTTCTGGATGTAATAATATAACAAGTATAGTGACCGGGATTCTGGAGAAGGGTCTGGATACATTCTATATGTAATAATATAACAGTTACTAGTGACCGGGATTCTGGAGAAGGGTCTGGAGACATTTCTAGATGTAATATAAAAACAAGTTATAGTGACCGGGATTCTGGAGAAGGGTCTGGATGCATTTCTAGAGGTAAATAAATCAAGTTATAGTGACGGGATTCTGGAGAAGGGTCTGGAGACATTTCTAGATGTAATAATATAACAAGTTATAGGGACGTGGAATCTGGAGAAGTGTCTGGATACATTTCTAGATTTAATAATATACAAGTTATAGTGACCGGGATTCTGGAGAAGGGTCTGGATACATTTCTAGATGGAATAATATAGCAAGTTATAGTGACCGGGATTCTGGAGAAGGGTCTGGAGACATTTCTAGATGTAATAATATAACAAGTTATAGTGACCAGGATTCTGGAGAAGGGTCTGGATACATTTCTAGATGTAATAATATAACAAGTTATAGTGACCGGAATTCTGGAGAAGGGTCTGGAGACATTCTAGATGTAATAATATACAAGTTATAGTGACCGGGATTCTGGAGAAGGGTCTGGATACATTTCTAGATGTAATAATATAACAAGTTATAGTGACCAGGATTCTGGAGAAGGGTCTGGATACATTTCTAGATGTAATAATATAACAAGTTATAGTGACCAGGATTCTGGAGAAGGGTCTGGATACATTTCTAGATGTAATAATATAGCAAGTTATAGTGACCAGGATTCTGGAGAAGGGTCTGGATACATTTCTAGATGTAATAATATAACAAGTTATAGTGACCAGGATTCTGGAGAAGGGTCTGGATACATTTCTAGATGTAATAATAGAACAAGTTCTAGTGACCAGGATATTGGAGAAGGGTCTGGATAAATTTCTAGATGTAATAATATAACAAGTTATAGTGACCGGATCTGGAAGGGTCATGATACATTTCGTAGCATGTAATAATAACAAGTTGATAGTGGACCAGATTCTGGAGAAGGTCTGAAATACATTTCTAGATGAAAAATATAACAAGTTATAGTACCGGGGGATTTGGGAAGGGTCTGGAAACATTTCTGAGAAATTTGAAGGAGAGGGGGAACAAGTTGGTTAAGGCAATGGATGGATGGCAATGCCATGACAGGCTATGGAACCTGGGTTTATTCAGCTTGAAAAAAACCAGACGGCTAAGGGGCGATTTATTTACAGCTATGTGAAAGGACAGGACACAGCTCTCTCCATGATCTTCTTACACCTCGGCCTGTAACAATGACAAGGGGTCATCCTCTATGTCTAGGGGAAAAAGAAGGTTTCACCATCATCATAGATGGATTCTTTACTGTAAGAGCAGTGACTCTATGGAGCTCGAGGCCACAAGAGGTTGTGATGGTGGATTCAGTGACCAAGTTCAAGAAGGGTTTAGATTCTTGAAAAATATAATACAACAAGTTATGGTTAGTAGATTCTGGAGATAGGATGAGGGTCCAGGGATTATTTTGATGCCAGGTTTGGAGTCAGGAAGGAATTTTTCCTCTTGAATGGGGCAATTGGCATCCGTCTCATGGGGGTTTTTGCCTTTCTCTGGATCAACACTGTAGGGTTATAGCTTGGTTTACATATGCGTCAGAGGTTCCATTTGGAATCAATAGGGTCTGTCAGGCAGCGTGGGTGTCCATTGTGAAAAGGATCCCTAAGTGTCCATTTTCATCTGTACAATGGACGCTCCAAATGGAACCAACAACGCAAATGTGACCCAAGCCTTATGTCAAGAAACATAGACCACATGATATAGATTTATAACAACGTTCCTCTGCATTGAAAAATGTCATCTGCTGCTCAGTTCCAGAACCATAAACCAGTTCATTTCTATTTTCTCTAATATACACAGGTTTGAATGTTGTAACGCTTTCTTGCGCTCAGTTATTATATGCATTGTTTCACCTTTTTCCTTTGATACCTGAGAATTTATTTTTTGATAATTTTTACGTGACTTTTTTTCTAATTTGTAGCAAAACATTTTAAAAAATTTAAAAGTCAGTTTTTCACATTTTTTTTTTATTAGTTAATTCATTTTTTAACAGCAAATGTGATGCTGCAGTGAGTTGTGTGATTGTGTCACTTTTCCCCTACAGGTGTTTATTTATAGGTACATAAAGTTTTAGGTTGATGGGACGAGGCTGACAGTTGTGGTTTGGACTGTCAGGCCTGGTTCACAGGGTGTATTGTGGCACATACAGTACACACCGCAACACATATTCATTGCACTATTGAAATCATGTCAGATACCCGTAACATTCTGAGCAGAAAATATGCGTCACGTAATTGACTGTGCATATTTTACATTCTGTTCTTTGACAAGTGTAGTGTGCGTTGTTCGGGGCATACTTTGTCACGTATTTCGGCAAAATTATGTCTGAATTACATGTAGAAATACATCCGAGGAGAAGCCGTTTGAACACCCTTTTTGTTTTTTTTATTTGTTTAATTTTTTTGGGGGTGTGTGTGTGTTTTTTCTTTTACTTTATTTTACATATTGTGCCCCCCACAAAGCAGATAAAGATCTCCTCTCAAGGGGCATTTTTACATACATTTTATTTATATCTTGCTGATTGTTTTGGAAATACAAGAGAAATGCAGCCCATGAAGTCACGGGAGAGGTGATCTGGGTCATATAAAGCCCAGCAGCATCAGCAGCTACCACATGATTGCCGGGGTTGGGAAGCAGGAATCCAGGCTTCTTTCCCTCTAATCTGTATATACAGCTGATGAGAAGGCTGGGACGGTAATAATCTGTCCCTGCCTTCTCAGCGCAGAGCCCGGCTAATGCTGACAGCCAGCTCTCCCCTCCTGCAGCTGCATCATTTTAAAATGGCTTTGTGAGTTAAATGTTCACCGCCCGGAAGTTTACCGTCTATGTGAAATCACATATATATAAAAACAAGTCCACGTTCAGAGGCAAAATATATATATACTGAGTCCCATATTTGGTTCTCAAAGGCAGGTTCTCCATACCTGCTAGCAATGCTTACAAATAGTGGTGATGGAACCAATAAAAATTTTAAATAATTTAATCATTTCTTTTAAAACAAATCTCACTGACATTAACCCCTTAAGCCGAACGCCTGAAAAGTAGTTAATGACCAGAACAATTTTTTAGTTTTTGCCTCCTCGCGTTTCAACAGTTGTAACTTTTTTTATTTTTTCAGTGACGCAGGTGAATGAGGCCTCGTTTTATTCGAGACAAGTTGTACTTTATGGGGGAATAATTGCATTTTTTTTTTTTATTTAAAAAAAAAAAAGTTTAGTTTTTTTTAATTTTTTTTTTTACACCATTCACATTTCACACTTAATAACTTGTTAAATTAATTCTACAGGTTATTACGGTCGTGTGGATACCTAGTATGTGTAGGTTTTTTTGTGCGTGTAATTTATGCACAATTATTTTTTATTAAATATTTATTTTTATTTTATTATTTATTTTTTTATTCTTTTTTTTACACTTTTTATGGTTTTTTTTTTTACTTTTTTCTGGACTCCCATGAAGGGAGAACTGTTTTACATTTTTTTCAAATTTTTTTTTACACTTGGTAATGTATTAGCATATTCATATATGCTAATACATTCTAATCTGTGTCAGTCTGACACAGGCAGTGATTAGGACACCACACAGTGCGTCCTAGTCACCGGCTTCATACACAGACAGCTCTGGGGCCACTCTAGGTCCCCATGGCTGACTGTGCAGCCGTTCTCCGGGCTCTGTCGGGTCACCGGGTGATCCGATCACCCGACAGAGCAGGGGAAACCCTTTGATTGCGCTGCGGTAACGCACCGCCGCAATCAAAGGGTTAAAGCACCGGGTTGCGGAGGTTTCCTCCGCTCCCCGGTGCTCGCAGGACATGCTCTGGGATCAGGGCTGCGTAGTACAGCCCCGATCCCAGCGCCGCAAACTCCAATGTCTGCAGCGACGCCAACAGATGGTGGGCGGTCGTTAAGGAGGTAATCCATTCCATACAGAGTGTCAGACAATGCAACGATATAGTAGGATACTCAGTATTTAGTTGCGGCCATCCATGCCGTGAACATAAAGCTGCGATTAGATTAAGGAAAAAAACAGGGAATTGTTGAGAAAAAACCAGAAACAAAACCCTATGGCGAAACCACCGTGGCGAGGCACTTCTTTGAAGCCCGACACGACGTGTGTGAATTACGCTGGTGTGTCCTTGAAAAAATATGGGTCAAGGATAAACCACTTGTTACCGATCGCTTATTAAAAAGAGAAGCGTAGTGGATAGCCACTTTAGAAACGCTTGCCCCGAAAGGACTCAATGAATGTTTTAATCATAGGATGTTTTTGTAATGTTGTATATATTGTGTGTTGTGAAAGGGTTAAAGTTTGTTTTACCTGTTCGCTACTTACCTTTTTAAGGAGGTGGTACTCTATGACGCATATGCTTGAGGAAGGGGAGGAGCTCTCCCCGAAACGTCGCACTTGCTGTGTGTCTTCGCCCGCTCTGGTGATCGGCGTCTCCTGCTCCTCAGGTGGGAGCTATTAATGGACTGATGCGTTGAACGGCATGGATGGCCGCAACTAAATACTGAGTATCCTACTATATCGATGCATTGTCTGACACTCTGTATGGAATGGATTAATGTCAGTGAGATTTGTTTTAAAAGGAATGATTAAAGTATTTAAAATTTTATTGGTTCCATCACCACTATTTGTACCGTCTATGGGCGGTCACTATCTAGTGAGGAAAGGCTTCCCAAAGTAATTTCACTGATCAGAGACCAAATGGACACAATCTGACAACCATTAGGAAACAGCCATCTATCGTTATGACCTACAAAAAAGAACTTTTCTTTGCAGACAATAACCCGACTCCGCTAAAGTTCAAACCAGACGTTCATGTTTTGCTACAGGAGATGTCCCAGGCGACCTCAGGATCCCTTTCAAAGCTGAAATCTTCTTTGTTTGTTGGCTGCAATTGTGATATGGATACACGTGAGAGGGTGCTATCTTATATAATGTAGTCACCTGTCAGTAATAGCTTTCCGTGCCATAAGGAGGAACATAGAGGTCAAATAATGACAACTGTGCCGAACCGATGGGAGTCGGATATGATACTTGCATCACCAGGAGGAGACTGTGCAGAGATGGAAGGCTCCAGCCCAACCGTCATTCCAGCTAATGATGATGAGCAGGCTTGGACTGGCCCACAGGGGAGCAGAGGGATCCCCCAGTGGGTCCATGAGCATGACGGGCTTGGGGCGGGTTTTCAGGGAGAAAGGCTGAGAAAGAGAGGCAGAGTGCAGTATGTGCCGATATATATAACAGCTGTAGGGTGGACCCCAGAATCAACTACATTGGTGCGCCCTTTAAACCCCAGTCCAAAACGGGCAGTAGCTGTAGGGTGGGCCCCAAAAAAACAAATGCACTGATGGCCCCAGGGAACACTAGTCCAAAAATCATGATGAGGAAAATGAGATTAATGTTAATCCCTTAGGGGGACATGTATGAACAGGGTTGCACCAGTTATTTGGCGTCAAAAAGCTTTAGTAGCCCTGTTCTATAGATGTATGAACAATAGCACTGCAAACTTTGGCGCAATGTGCGGCACTTTGTAATGCACCAAAGATTTGTGGCATTCTGGGCGCGCCGCTCCACATTTCTAGAATTAGACACATTTATGAATCTTTGACGCCAGACTTTGGCGCAGAACAGTTAGAATAGCCAAACCAGGGGTAATGGGGATGCCTGAGCAGACTTGTGGGATTGGCTCTCACTGCATGTATGTATGACCTGCCCAAAAAAAAGACCAGGGTAAAGGTGGTGCCTGGCCAGATTTTGGTATTGGCTTACACTGCCCCGTTGTATGAGCGCAGAAGAAAAGCCAGGGGCCCGGGTAAAGGTGGGCCTGAGCCGACTTGTGGGATTGGGTCTACACTGCCCCGTATGTATGACCCGCAGAAAAACGACCAGGGAAAGGTGGTGCCTGGCCCGACTTGTGGTATTGGTTTACACTGCCCCGTATGTATGACCCGCGAAGAAAAGCCCGACCAGGGTAAAATTTTGGGGCCTGAGCCAGATTGTGGTATTTGGGTTACACTGCCCTGTATTTGCCGCAGAAAACAGAACAGGGCAAAAAGGGGGGCCTGGCCAGACTTGTGGGATTTACTCTTCACTGCCCCGTATGTATGACCCCGAGAAGAACAGCCAGACAGGGTAAAGGTGGTGCCTGAGCCAGATTTGTGGTATTGGCTTCACTGCCCTGTATGTATGACCCGAGAGGGAAAAGCCCGACCCGGGTAAAGGTGGGGCCCGAGCCGACTTGTGGTATTGTCTACCTGCCCTTATGTATGAGCTGCAAGGAAAAGACCCGGGTTAAGGTGGTGCCTGAGCCAGATTGTGGTATTGGTTACACTGTGCCCGTTGTATGACGAGAAGAACAGACCGGGTAAAAGGGGGTGCCTGAGCCGACTTTTGGTATTACCCACACTGCCCTGTATGTATGACCTGCAGAAAACAGCCAGACCGGGTAAAGGTGGTGCCTGAGCCCGACTTGTGGTATTTTGGGTCTACATGTCCTGTATGTTGACCCGCAGAAAAAACAGACCAGGGTAAAGGGGGTGCCCGGCCCGATTGTGGTTTTTGGCCCCACATTCCCCGTATGTATGACCTGCAGGGGAAAGACTAGGGAAAAGGTGGTGCCTGGCCAGACTTGTGGTTTGCTCACTTACCTGTATTTGACCTGCTGAAGAACAGCCAGACCAGGGTAAGGTGGTGCCTGAGCCAGATTTGGGATTGGCTTACTGCCCTGTATGTATGACCTGCAGAGAACAGACCAGGGTAAAGATGGTGCCCGAGCCCCACTTGTGGTATTGGGTCTTCATGCCCCGTATGTATGACCTGCAGAAGAACGCCAGCGGGGTAAAGGTGGTGCCCTGGCCAGATTGTGGTATTAGCTTTCATGCCCTGTATGTATGACCCGCAGAAGAACAGACCCGGGTAAAGGGGGGCCTGAGCCAGTTGTGGGATTTGGCTCTACACGCCCCGTAGTTGACCTGCAGAAGAAAGCCGACGGGGGGTAAAGGTGGTGCCCGAGCCGATTGGGATTGCTTCATGCCCTGTAGTATGGGCCCGCAGAGAACAGCCAGCCAGGGGAAAGGGGGGTGCCTGAGCCCAACTTGTGGTATTGACTTCATGCCTGATGTATGACCTCAGAAAAACAGCCAGGGCAGGGTAAGGTGGTGCCTGAGCAGACTTTTGGTTTGGCTCTACATGTCCCGTATGTATGACCCGCAGAAGAAAAGCCAGACAGGGTAAAGGTTCTGCCTGAGCCGACTTGTGGGATTGGCTCTACACTGCCCTGTATGTATGCCCTGCAGAAAGAACAGACCAGGGTAAAGGGGGTCCCCTGACCCGACTTGTGGTTTTGGTCTAACCCCTGTATGTATGCCCCTGCAGAAGAACAGACCAGGGTAAAGGGGGGTCCCTTTGACCCAGACTTGTGGTATTGGCTTACACTGCCCTGTAGTTGGGACTCAGAAGAAACGTTCATACTTTTCTAGCCTTCTATGCCCCCTTTTTAAAGCGATTTAGAAGTGAGCTGACAGCACCAACGTTCATCCTTTTATCGCTTAGTGTCCAACCCATTTCTGTTTATTTGTTTCTGTTTTTTTCCTTCCTGCCTTACAGGATCCATATTAGGACTTGCTTTTTGCAGGCCGTTGTATTTTTTTAGTGGTACACTATAATGCCCTCTATAATGTATTGGTGAGCCAATACAAGTTCTTTGTGGGGTGGCCCTAGCAATCAGTATGGTGGAGCTTTTTTGGGGGGGTTTGTTTGGGGTTCATTGAGTGTAATTAGTGTGTTCTGCCGTTACAATTCTGGAAATACCAAATGTATATAGTTTTTGTTATGATTTACTACATTTAAAAGATAAAACTTTCTTAAATTTTTTTGGGGGGAGGGTGGGGGTTGTCTAATTTTACTTGATACCAATTTGGAATGTATGTGACTTTTTGTTCACTTTCTGTAGGAGGCAGGATGTCCAAAAAAACAACTTTGGTGTTGGGTATTTTTTTATTTACAGTGTTCACTGTAAATAACATGATATTGTATCAGAGCAGACATTTATAGATGCGGCGATACCAATTATATTGTTTCTTTTATTGTTTACTTTCTTAAATGATAAAAAAGTTTTTTCAATTTTTAGTATTTTATTACTTTTTAAAAATATTTTTAAAACCATTTTACATTTTTAACAGTAAGATTTAGCACCCCCCCAAAGGACTTGCAATCACTTGATCGTGTGTACCATATACGGCGGTACTGATATACTGCAGTATATAGGGATTTAATTCATTTTCTATGACACCATGTAATAGGAGTACAAGCATGGCAGCCACAGAGGCTTTCATTAGGCTATTGGCTGCCAAGGCAACTGAATGGCACTTTGGTGGGGGAGGATGATGAGGGGGCCGAGACTTTACTTTACTGCGTCATCTAAATGGCCAGCACCCGCCACGCATGGAGCAGGCTCATCCATCAAGTCCACTCCATACTCGCTTAGCGCTGCCTGGATGTACAGGTACGTTCTGGAGCACTATGGGGTTAATAGGGTTACTCAAATAGAACCTGGATCAGTTTGAGAGCAGTTCTATCGAGCTTGTCAAAATACAGTGGTTATGGAAAGTATTCAGACCCCTTTAAATGTTTCACTCTTTCTTTCATTGCAGCCATTTGGTAAGTTCAATAATGTTCATTTTTTTGCTGATTAATGTCCACTCTGCCCCCCCCCCCCTCCCCATCTTGAAAGAATAAAACCCAGAAATGTAGATGTTTTTGCAAGATTATTAAACAAGAAAAACTGAAATCTCCCATGGTCAAAAGTATTCAGACCCTTTGCTCAGTATCGAGTAGAAGCCCCTTTTGAGCTAGTACAGCCATCTTGGGAATGATGCAACAAGTTTTTCACCCCTGGATTTGGGGATCCTCTGCCTTTTCCCTTGCAGATCCTCCCAGTTCCCTCAGGTTGGTGGGGGACTTTGGGTGGACGCCATTTTCAAGTCTCTCCAGAGATGCTCAATTGGGTTTAGGTAGGGGCTGGCCAGTCAGGAATGGGCACAGAGTTGTTTGAAGCCTCTGCTTTTTTATTTTAGCTGTGTGCTTGGGGTCATTGTCTTGTTGGAAGAGAACTTCGGCCCCAGTCTGAGTCCAGAGCGTTGGAAGAGGTTTTTATCCAGGTATCTCTGTACTTGGCTGCATTCATCTTTCCTTCCATTGCAACCAGTCATCCTGTCCCTCCCCCCCCAATAGCATGATGCTGCCCCCACCATGTGTCACTGTCCCCATAGCATGATGCTGCCACCACCATGTGCCCCTGCCCCATAGCATGATGCTGCCCCACCATTTGTCCCTGCCCCATAGCATGATGCTGCCCCCCATGTGTCCTCCCCCCATAGATGATGCGCCCCTTGCCCCCCACCATGATGTGTTTCATTGGGATTGTATTGGGCAGGTGATGAGCAGGGCCTGGTTTTCTCCACCGCTTACAATTAACACCAAAAAGTTCAATCTTCGTCTCATCAGAGCAGAGAATCTTATTCCTCATAGTCTGGGAGACCTTCAGGGATTCAGAGTGTCATGGGGCCATATCCCACTAATGCCTGCAGTGGGATGAAAATCAGGATGTGAGGCGCTAAACATACTGTATATGAGAAAGTAGATGAACTTGTTATTATACAATGATCAAACTCTGGACACCTGAAAAGGTTACTCCCTTGTATTGTGTGAGAGTAATTGTTTTAAAAAAAAGAAGAACACAAACTGAAAGAGTGATTTAATGCAACTAAACCATAGAAGAAAAAGTTACAAGCTGGACCCCATAGTTAAAACATTTTCTGGAAAATCTTTTTCTTCATTATTTGTTGCTTCTGATAGAAGTGAGTAATTGTTAATGGACCATGTAGCCCTAACCTTAAAGCGGTTTTGCCACTAAGTAAAATTGACGTGAGAAGTTTGAAAATTAAGTAATAAACATTTTCACCCTTCATTATTATTAAAAATTCTGCACCATTTTTGTTTTAGCTGCTCCTTTAGTGATCCATTGTTTACAGCTCGTCTCCAGGGGATACGACCAGGGCTGAGAGCTCCTCAGTCCTGGTTTCGCACATGCTCAGACATACCTCTCCCACGGGCAGATATGAGTGTTCAAACCCCGGGTGCTGTCATTCAAATTCTTCCTTGGACTAGTTAGTAATAAGTCAAAGTGATTTGTGCATTTATAAAGAGGGAAAAAAAATGCACAGGTTAAGTTCCTGCAGGGTTTTGAACCAAGGACCCTTGTGCTGTAAAGCAAAAATGTTACCTCTGAGCTACTTTGTAGCTACTCACAGCTCTATACATAAACAAACCTTTCTTTGACTACAGAGAGGAAAGGCCTGGTGATGTCATCCTGTTGGGTCACATGATATGCAATTTAAACAAATCACACATGCCCCCTTCTGAGCACACAGAGCTGAAGAGCAGGATACAGGAGGTAATAAATGAGATCGTGGCAAAACTCCTTTAAGCTCATGATAACAAAAGCATCTCTAAAAAAACAAAATTCTGATGCCGCCTCCTATAGCATCTGATAAGTCATTTATACAGTGGGTTGCAAAAGTTTTCCTACCTCTTGAACTGTTTCTCATTTTTAAATGTTAAAGTCACAAACTTCAATATATTTTACTGATATTTTATGTGATAGAGCAACACAAAGTAGAAAGTATTTGTGAAGTATACAGAAAATGATACACCCTTTTCTAAATTTTTGCAAATTAAAAAAACTGAAAAGTGTGGCATGCATATGTATTCAGCTCCCTGTAATCTGACACCTCTAAATAAAATCCAGTGTGACCAATTGCATTTAGAAGACACCTAATTACTAAATAGAGAACATCCTTATGCAATTTATTCTCAGTATAACTACAGCTGTTTTGTGAAGACCTCAGAGGTTTGTTACAGAACATTAGTGAACAAGCAACATCACGAAACCAAGGAGCACACGAGACATCTCAGGGATAAAGTTGTGACAAAGTGTATTGCAGGGTTACGTTTTTAAAACAATAGCCCAAGCGCTGAAGATCTCACGGAGCCCTGTTCAATCCGTCATGCATAAATGGAAGGAGTATGGCACAACTGCTAAAGTGCTTAAACATGGTTGTCTACCTAAAGTGACAGCCCAGACAAGGAGAGCACTAATGAAAGAAGATGCCAAGAGCCCCAGGGTGACTCCAGAGAAGCTGCAGAGATTCACACCTCAGGTTGGAGAATCTGTACATAGGACAACTATTAGTTGTGCACTCCACAAATCTGACCTTTATGGAAGAGGGGCAAGAAGAAAGTCCTTATTGAAAGTCATTTACGTTTGGAAAAAAGCTATGTAAGGGACACAGCAAAGATGTGGAAGAAGGTCACCTTGAACATCACCCTGAATACCATCCCCACTGTGAAGCGTGGTATGGGAGTATTATGCTGGTGGAAAGCTGCAGCAGGGACTGGGAAGCTGCTCAGGGTTGATGGAACATGATTGGAGCTAAACATAGGGCAATCCTCGAGGAAAACCTGTTAGAGACAGCAAAAGACTTGAGACTGGGGCGTAGGTTCACCCTCCAGCAGGACATTGACCATAAACAGACAGCCAAAGCTACAATGGAAGGGGTTACATCACAGCAGATTCATAGAAATTGCTGTTCACAAATATTCTCCAACCAATCTGACTGAGCGCGAGCGATTCTGCAAAGAAGAATGGGCGAAGATGTGCAAAGCTCCCCCAACAGACTGCAGCTGTCATTGCAGATAAAGGTGTCCTACAAAGTATTGATTCAGGGGCTGACTACATATGTACACCACAGTTTTTTTTTAATTTGCAACAGTTTGAAAAAGCACATCTAATTTTTATTCCCCTTCACAAATACTTGCTACTTTTTGTTGCTCAATCGCATAAAATATCAATACAGTACAAGAAGACTGTGGAAAAATATTACTTTTATTTTACATATGTTAGTGGTTACCTTGAGGAACAAAAATTTGCACAAAGCTTTAGTCTACAATCTTCATTTATTATCCCCTTTATAACTGGCCACTGTGTTCTCATGGTGGACGATGAGGGCTCCCTTTTGGCAGCCATGTTTTTTTGCGTCACTGCCTCCGAGCGGGGTTTGCAGCTCCCAACCCCACAGCTGCCTTAGGAATGGAGCTATAGCTAAGAGCTCTGTTCCTAGAGTGCAAACAACAACTTATTAGCAGCACTTTACAAACACTAAGCAAGAATGATCGGGAATATATGAACCATTTTAAAATTTATTTTTGAGACTTTTTGGACATATGAAAATTTGAGTGCAAATTTTTGTTATCAAAACTGCGATTCCCCATCAACCACAACATGATGACCTCTGTTAAGATGGGAACCTACACTATTTTCTCACCTCTCTTGGTGCCCTCTCAGGTCTCCTTAGGCTATGTTCACACGGCTTAAAATGGGCTGTATTTCAGTCCGTAATTATGCGCAGAAGTGCGCAAATTACAGGCTGAAAACAACCCATTCATTACGGTAATCCTCAGTTCTTATAGAGAACTATGGATTACGTCTCCTCTCCCTGCTCGGCGAATACGCCGCGGGGGGAGATAATTGACATGTGAATTACCAGCGGCGTATACGCGCCGCTAGCAATGATTTTCTATGGGCCGGCGAGGTGCCGCCCCCCCTCGCTCCCCCGCCCCGGCCACACGGCGTAACTGCGGTGCGTAATTACGTCCCGCAGTTAACCCGTGTGAACATAGCCTTACTTTCAGATATTGAAGGTCCCAGCTATTACACTCTGCTCTGAGTAAAGACATTCTGCGTTGAGGCTGCCACTCCCCAATGCAAACAATCCAAAAATAAAAATTGATCAGTACATCCAAAACAATTTTGAAGAAAATGATGCAGGTGCACGCTGGCGTGGTGGCATAGAGTGCAAACACAACAACATATCAGCGGCTCTACAAACGCTAAGACACAGACAAAGCTTCATTCCTAGAGCAGCCTTTGAGCACAGCAGGGATTTGAGGAAGCCTCCGAGATCACAGCATGGTCCGCCGGATGGAGCCTGGGGAATGACTGCACAGTCAGCCCTGGGAACCTAGAATAGCCCCGGAGTAAGCCTGTTGTTAGGGCACACTGTGTGGTGTGTGGCCCTAACAGTAGCCTGTGTCATACTGACAAAGTATCTAACATATTAACATACAGGAGATACAGTATCTCACAAAAGTCAGTACACCCCTCACATTTTGTAAATGTATTTTACCTTTTTATGGGACAGCGCTAAAGATCTGAATCTTTGATACAATTTAAAGTAGTCAGTGTACGGCTTTTATAACAGTGCAAATTTGGTGACCTCAAAATATCACAGCCATCAATGTCTAAACCGCTGGCAACAAAAGTGAGTACACCCCTAAGTGACAACAAAAGTGAGTACACCCCTGAGTGACAAGAAAAGCGAGTACACCTCCTAAGTGACAACAAAAGTGAGTACACCCCTGAGTGACAAGAAAGTGACAACAAAAGTGAGTACACCCCTGAGTGACAAGAAAAGCGAGGACACCCCTAAAAGACAACAAAAGTGAGTACACCCCTGAGTGACAACAAAAGTGAGGGCACCCCTATGTGACAATGGACAAATTGTGCCCAACGTGTCAATGCTTTGTGTGGCCACCATTATTTCCCAGCGCTGCCTTATCTCTCTTGGGCATGGAGGTCACTAGAGCTTCACAGGTTGCAGCCACTGGAATCCTCTTCCCTCCTCCATGAAGACATCACGGAGCTGGTGGGTGTTAGAGACCTTGCGCTCATCCACCTTCTGTTTCAGGAGGCCCCACAGATGCTCCATAGGGTTTAGGTTTGGAGACGCTTGGCCCGTCCAGCACCTTTACCCTTATTATCTTAGCAAGGCAGTGGTCGTCTTCGAGGTGTTTGAGGTTGTTATCATGTTGGATACTTCCCTGCAGTCCAGAAGTGAGGGGATCATGCTCTGCTTCAGGATGTCACAGGACATGTTGGCATTCATGGTTCCCTCAATGAACTGTAGCTCCCCACAGCCGGCAACACTCATGTAGCCCCAAACCATGACACTCCCACCACCTTGCTAGACTGTATGCAGACACACCTGTCTTTGTACCCCACACCAACCATGTCAGGCTCTTGGTTCTGATCTAAAACTTTTAGAGATCTATTCCTGAGATAGTACCCGCACCTTTCAAACTTTCATGGTATATCCAATCGATTTGCCATCAAAGTCTATGGTTGGAACAGCTCTTCAAATGTTTGCCCCAAGCAGAGCTTCAGATGAACGACCCAGTGATATAAAAGTTAATTCTCTTTAGTCTGTCTTCATTTTTGTGGTCCCTGTGCCCATAGATAAGGTGGGTGGGAGCATTCCCCTTGTTATCTACTCGGAGCACCGTCCTTTATAGTCATACATATTGAGCGCTCAGCATCTCTTGTACCTTTCTGCCTTTTTGCCCCACACCATGTTATGGTAACAGTAGTCTACCTAAGGAAATATTTTTTTCTTCGAGGTTCTTGATCCAGTTGTCGCCCGACCTCCTGGTCATGTTTGTACACCGCGCTTTTCACCTGTGCACACCGGAGCTTGGAGGCTTTAGTCAGTTCCTAGGTAATAACAAGCCTGCACTCTGGGAACATTCGATTGATGTTCAGACATAAGTTTTATTGTGTATTGTTCTCTGCTTAGCAGCTAATGTCTGCCTGGATTTCACAACGTAAAGATTTTTAGTGAATCATCAGTGACTTCCAGAGGGTGGAGAAGAACAAGAGTGAAGCAGCAAATACTGAGTATATGACCATTGCAGATATAGACCTCTACAAGGTGAATCCCAGGAGGTAAGTCACATCCATTACTGCTGTTGGGGATGCACATCGCTCCCTATAGCATCATGTCAGCAACGGGACATAAGCAACACAAAGGGCCACATGTATAGGTTACTATGGGCAAAAGAGTGAGTTTTAGACCTAAACAGTTTTCATACATGTGGCCCAAAGTGTAATATATGGATTTATAAGCTTTGATATCACATCTGTGTACTGTAGAGTATGTGTGGAAGGAGTGGGACAAGCTCCTTGGTGCCCCAGGTGGGGTATTTAGAATCCGCCTTCTACCCCTCCTCAGTCTCTAAACTTTGGCATCTTACAGGACTATTGTTTAGTGACCATTTGTAGCTCTAAAGAATATCACTTTTCAGATACCAAAGCCAATACAATGATCAGCAGATTGATCCAGTGTCCAACCTAATGTACAAAGAAATCAGACTTTATGTGCCCCTCTACAATGATGCCCAACACAGCCAGCTACCCTGCCTATACATGCCCCAGCGCTGAGTGCAGCACATACAGGATAGGGATTAGTATTTACAAAATATTCACATTATTATATTTAAAGGGTTCTACAGTATTTTGTAACCATAGATGAAATGAGAAGTAAGTGTGATTATTCTACATGTGTATATACTGGATGTGTGCACTATGTATGTATATGCTGCACTATACCTGTACATACTGTGTATATTGTAGGCTTATACTATGCATGTACTATATATGTTTATGCTGCACTATACCTGTACATACTGTGTATATTGTAGGTTTATACTATATTTGCATGAACTATATATGTATATGTTTAGTGCAATACCATACCTGTATATAATGTATGTGTATATACTAAATTTTTGTAATATATGTGTATGCTATATATGGATATGCTATGTGTATTACTATACTCTATGTGCATATGCAATCTGTTTATACTATATGTGTGTATACTATATATGCTAAGTGTAATACTATACTTGTACATACTGCATGTGCATATACTGTATGCTTATGCTAAATGAGCGTATACTATATGTGCATATGCTATGTGTAATACTGTAAATTTCTATACATACTGTATGTTTATATGGGTTTATACTATACTTGCATATACTGTATGTGCATTCAACTGTACCTGTATAAATTGAAAATATGACTATATACTGTGAGTCTATATATGCATATACTATGTGCTTGTTCTTTATATGTTATTTGTGCCTTATGTTGCATATGTTTATACTATATGTGAGTGTGCCATGTGTTTTTACTATATGTGTGTATACTGTGTGGGCGTATACTATTCATGTATATTCTATGTGTTTATACTACATGTTTATATTATTGTGCCTACATTAAAGAGGGAATTAACTAAGACTAGTGTTTCATATGCTGGTCTCAATCTTGAAGTGAAATGCGGCAATTTACTAAGAAGTGTATGTCTCTTGATAAACATAGAACATCTGTTTTTTTTTTTTTATTTATATAGCACCATCATATTTCACAGCGCTGTGCAGAGATTGTCATTATGAACATTGGTCCTTGTCCCCATTGGGGCTCACAGTCTAAATGTACTGTGCTGCACTGTGCTAACCACCGAGCCACTGTGCTACACCATGCTAACCACTGAGCCATAGTGCTGCACTGTGCTAAGCACTGAGCCACTGTGCTACACCATGCTAACCACTGATCCACCATGCTGCACTGTGCTAACCACTGAGCCACTGTGCTGCACTGTGCTAACCACCGAGCCACTGTGCTACACCATACTAACCACTGAGCCATAGTCCTGCACTGTGCTAATCACTGAGCCACAATGCTACGCCATGCTAACCACTGAGCCACTGTGCTACACCGTGATAACCACTGAGCCATAGTGCTGCACTGTGCTAATCACTGAGCCACTGTGCTACACCATGCTAACCACTAAGCCACTGTGCTACACTGTGCTAACTACTAGGCAACCATCCTGCACTGTGCTAACCACTGAGCCACTGTGCTACACCGTGCTAACCACTGAGCTGCCTTTCTCTGTGTGCTAGAGCTAGTGTAGATTTGCGTCCTGTATTTCTCTAGCTAACAGTGTAAATTTTGTTAAATCTGTTGGCCAATGGAAGACCAGGTCTCTCCTGCTAAACACCAGCCAATTATCTCATCATGGCCAAAGCTCACAAATGTGACTGACACCAAAATTCACCACTTTTTACCCAGATAATTGGTGCAACTGGATTAATAAATTCCTTTCTATTCATTTATATTATACTTGAGCACACCATATTTCAAGGCAGGTAGTTACCCGGCTGTTTGTGTGATCGTGTTGCTTGTTCGAGAACATTTTCGTTGAACTTGTCAAAATATTCAAGACATAGAACAAAATGAACCTGAATAAGTCTACAGAGGAATAATTCAGCATGTGATTCCTGGCCTCGGTAAAGCCACCCAGAAACCAAATTCCTCCAAACTGCCTAGGAACACTGCCACACAGCCGGGGAACCCTAAGGGTATGTTCACACGGCGTGTTGTATACATTTTTTGATCCTTTTTTTTTCATTACATGAAAAGCGCATTGAAAACTGCATCCAAAAAACCGTATCCAAAAACGCATTTGCAAATGCGTCTTTGGATACGTTTTGAATGCGGTTTTGGATGCGCTTTTCGCATCCGTTTTTCTATGCGTTTTCTTTCAAATCACAGACACTCAAATTTTAATTCAATATGTTTTTCGGATGTGAAAAGCGCAGCCAAAACGTACCCAGAAGTGTGTTGCGTTTTTGGATCCGTTTTTCAGTCCATTGTTTCGTATGGGGGTTTCACTTGCGTAAAACGCAAGTAGAATTGACATGACAATTCTTTAAAGGGGTTTTGCCACGATGTAATGTTGACTTGGGATCCTCCAAAATGGGTTTTTAATCACTTTTCTAAATATATGTGATTACAAAAAGTGCAGCCTGAGAGAGCTACAGGCGGCCTTACCTGCCCTTAGTTACTTCAAAGCTTCTACTAGATACGACCTGACAGGAGCTGCTGGCCGGGCTTGCACAGGAAAGCTTCTTATCTGATGAGACTGAGCTGCAGAAGTTTTCAAGGTACCGGGTAGAAATATGTTGTCTTTTGTATACAGAATCCACTAGTTGTAGTGTGAATATCTGAGTAGATCTCTGCTTTATCTGATGACAGGGAACATGAAGGAGCTTTCAAGCTGCTGTGAAGAAAGCTGTTGTCTTTTGTATACAGAATCCACAAGTTGTAGTTTGATTATTTCAGTGAACATTGCACACGATCCCTTATGCAGCTCTGTGCTCTGGCTGTCTGTGTCTCTCTCTCCCTCAGCTCCGTGATTTGTTTACATTTGCTTCTTAGCAGATAAGGCTCCTCCTGGCAAAACCGCTTTAAACGGATTCGAAAAATGCATAGAAAACACGTGAGTAAACACGCAGCGGTGATCACTCGTCTGAACGCCGATGTGTTTTACATTGAAACTAATGTATCTCACACTGCACATTGTTAGATGCGTTTTTTGGGTCCATTTTGGGTCCAAAAAGTGGATCAAAAGACGGATCTGAATGATGCCGTGTGAACATCCCCTAACTCAAACTCCATTACTAATTCTAAAACTGTAATCCTAAACTTAATTTCAATTTAACCAAACTATAATTCTATCCAAAAACCCATCCCTATCCCGAAATATCATTCCAAACCTCATAGAACCCTAAGTTCAACCCCAACTAAATAAAATACTAACTCTAACCAGAATTCCAACTCTAAACCACATTGTAATTCTAACAGTAAACTTAACCTGTATGTAGCTATGTAACACCATGGATCCTGGTTGGTGGTGGCTCTGGGGTCAGAGATGGGGTCTCCACTGGAGCAGATTGGTTCTTGTCTTGTGGGGTTCAGGGCATTCACCAGTGGGGAGGCTGGGCTTAAAGTCCTTGTCTCTCTCCCTTCACCCATATTTTCCCCACCCTTGGTTGAACTTGATGGACACGAGTCTTTTTTCAATCGTTCTATGTAACTATGTAACCCCAACCCAACCCTAATCCTTGTTCTAGCTCTAAACTATAATCCAACCCCAAACCTTAAACCCAACTTTAATTCCCATAGTAAACCTAACCACAACTCTAATAAAAACCCAACTCTAACTAAAACTCCAATCCCAATTCCAACCCTAAACAAACTGTAATTCTATCCCAAACCCTAAACCAAACTTCAACTCTAAGCCAAACTATAATTCTAAACCTAATACAACTCCCACTACAACCCCAAGGCCAAGATACCAACTCTAACCATAATTCCAACCCTAAACCAAACTGTAATTCTAACATTAAACCTGACTCCATCCCTAACCAAAACCCCAAAGCGAATTAAATCTCTAATGCTAATCCTAATTCAAGCCCCAAACCAAACTGTAATCCCAACCCTAAACCCAGTTCTAACTCCAACTCCAAATGTATCTAAAACCTCATCGCTTACTCTAACCTCAACTCAGATTAGAATTCTAGAAATCTAATTTTAACCCCCAACTCTTAAAGGGGTTTTGCCACGATCTCATTTATACCTCCTGCATCCAGCTCTTCAGCTCTGTGTGCTCAGAAGGGGGCGTGTGTGATTTGTTTGAATTGCCTATCATGTGACCCAGCAGGATGACATCAACAGACCTTTCCTCTCTCTAGCCAAAGAAAGGTCTGTTTATGTAAAGCATTGTGAGTAGCTGAAACGTAAAGTTTTTGCCTCCAGGCACAAGGGTCCTAGGTTCAAATCCCTGCAGGAACCAAACCTGTGGATTTTTTTTCTCTTTATCAGTGCACAGACCTCATTGAGATTTTTTTTTATTTATTTGCACGGTTCGACTAATTACTAAGAAGTACAGAGGACGAGAGTAGAGTGACAGCACCTGGGGTTTGAACACTCAGTAGCTGCCTGAGAGGAGAAGTGATGCCTGAGCATGTGCGGCCAGGACTGAGGAGCTCTCAGCCCTGGTCATATCCTCTGGAGACGAGCTGTAAACAATGGATCACTAAAGGAGCAGCTAAAACAAAAACGGTGCAGAATTTTTAATAACAATGAATGGTGAAAATGTTTGTTATTTTGTTGCAAGTTTCCCGCGTCAATTTTACTTCGTGGCAAAACCCCTTTAATACAACTCTAACCCTAATTCCAACTATAACCCCTTAACCTACTTGGATGTATGGGTACGTCCTAGTGGTGTTAAGGGGCTGTGTAGCGGTGGTTACAGCACAGGATGGAGCCACCGCTATCCCGCGCTGTTTAACCCTTTAGACGCCATGGCGTCACCGTTCCTCACACCGATCGGAGCCCCTGTGGTGAAAGCGCTGTGTCCCGATCACTGAACATGGCAGCTGGAAGCCTTGTGAAGCCATGTTTTAAATTTTCCCACTTCTGGCCCCATGCATTAAGCTGTATAAATGATTGCCCCCCTTTTGCCATTTTACAAATAAAAGAAATAAAATAAAAAAAAAGTGACACATATTTGGTATCGCTGCGCCTGAAAAAAGTCTGATCTATTAAAATCATTTATCCCATACACTGAACACCGCAGAAGAAAAGAAAATTACAAACCCCAAAATTGCGTTTTTTTGGTCATTTCACCTCCCATAAAAATTGGAATAAATTTAATTAGAAAAAGTTGCATATATTCCAAACTGGTAGCAATAAAAAGTTCACTACAGCCACAAAACATGTCCTCACTCAAGTCCATAGGGGTTAGTACAAAAAAGTTATTGGTTGCAGAAAATGGCGCCGCGGCACAAATTTCAAAAATGGAAAATGTTTTGAATTTTTTTATGGTACAAAAACATAACGGAAACTGTACATGTTTGGAATTGTTGGATTTGTATCAACCTGTAGAATACAGATAACAACCTGCCGTTAAAGCAAAACACCTGCAAGCATGGCACATGTAAGTTTTTTCACATTTTGCCCCACTTAGAATTTTTTTTGCCTTTCCCCAGTATATTCTATGGTAATATGAATTACACCATTAGAAAGTACATCTTGTCCCGCAAAATAAATACCCTAATATGTCTATACAGGTGGAAAAATAAAAACGTTATGGTTCCTGGAAGGAGGAGAGGAGAAAAATGAAGAGTCATATTCTTTTTCTTTGGAGGGGTTAAGGGGTAAAACTAAACTGTAACTTTAACCACAACCCTAAACCCAATTCTAACTCCAACCTCAACATCAGCCGTAACTCCAACAGAAAAACTGAACCCTAAATTAGTATTAGGCCTCGTTCACACGGCTTATTCTGGGACAGATTGGAGCCTTACTGCGCGCCGGATTTGCGCTACAGTACGGCTCCAATCCGTCCCAGTAACTACGGTAATCCACAGTTCTCATGGAGAAATATGGATTCCGTCGGCGAATCCGACGTGGGGGGAGAAAGTGACATGCACGCGCCGTAAATAATGCATTGTCTATGGTGCCGGCGAGCAGTGCCCCCGCAGCGCCCCCGTCCTGCCCCTTTATTCAAGCCGTAACTGCGTGCGAAATCCGTCCCGCAATTACGGCTTGAATAAGCCGTGTGAACCTTGCCTTAGGCTATGTTCACACGGCTTAAAATGGGACGTATTTCAGTCCGTAATTACGCGCCGTATAGAGAATTATGGATTACGTCTCCTCTCCCTGCTCGGCGAATCCGCTGCGGGGGGAGATAAGTGACATGTGAATTACCAGCGGCGTATACGCGCTACTAGTAATGATAGTCTATGGGCCGGCGAGGTGCTGGCCCCCCCCGCTACCACCCCGCCCCCGTCCACATGCCGTAATTGCGGGGCGTAATTACGCCCCGCAAATAAGCTGTGTGAACCTAGCCTTAGAGATGATTTTCTTTTTGTGAATTCCAAGAAAACTCGGTTCCTGCACAAACTTTGTGCAGAAAAGATGTTTTTGTCTTGCGAGCAGGGTCCCTCACACCTTGTGTCTCTCCTGTAAGTAGCTTTCACTGTATAATGTCTGTCTTTTGTCTGTAATTGTACCCATAGTTGCCAACTTTTGAAATTGAAAAAGCAGGAGATTATTTCCATGGACACACCCATCTTGTCGGTGTGCCACGCCCCTTCAAAAAGCCACACCCACTCCACCTAACTGCATAACGGCTTTGGAAGAAAGCCAGGTAGATGCCCTTATAGCCAGGTAGTAGCCCCCCATAACCAGGTAGTGCCCCTTACAGGCAGGTAGATGCCCCCTTGTAGCCAAGTAGATGCCCCCTCTGTAGCCAGGTAGATGCCCCCTCTGTAGCCAGGTAGAGCCAAATTTGTAGCCAGGTAGATGCCCCCCTTTGTTAGCCAGGTAGATGCCCCCTTTGTTAGCCAGGTAGATGCCCCCTTTGTTGCCAGGTAGATGCCCCCTTTGTTTCCAGGTAGATGCCCCCTTTGTTAGCCAGGTAGTGCCCCCTCTGTTGCCGGGTGGATGCCCCCTTTGTTAGCCAGGTAGTGCCCCCATTGTAACCAGGTAGTGCCCCCTCTGTTGCCAGGTAGACCCTACCCATTGTAGCACAGGTAGTGCCCCCTCTGTCCAGGAGACCCCCCCATTGTAGCCAGGTAGTGCTCCCTTTGTTGCCAGGTAGATCCCCCTTTGTAGCCAGGTAGTGCCCCCTCTGTTGCCAGGTAGTGCCCCCCAATTGTAGCCAGGTAGTGCCCCCTGTCCAGTGGGTTGCCAGGTAGTGTCCCCTCTGTTGCCAGGTAGATCCCCCTTTGTTAGCCAGGTAGTGCCCCCTCTGTTGCCAGGGATGCCCCCCTTTGTTTGCCAGGTAGTGCCCCCTCTGTGCCAAGGTAGTACTCCCCCCATTGTAGCCATGTAGTACCCCCCCATTGTAGCCAGGTAGGTTGCCCCCTCTGTTGCCAGGTAGTGCCCCCTCTGTTGCCAGGTAGAACCCCCCCCATTGTAGCCAGGTAGTGCCCCCTCTGTTGCCAGGTAGTGCCCCCTCTGTTGCCAGGTAGACCCCCCATGTAGCCAGGTAGTGCCCCCTCTGTTGCAGGTAGTGCCCCCTCTGTTGCCAGGTAGACCCCCCCATTGTAGCCAGGTAGTGCCCCATCTGTTAGCCAGGTAGACCCCCCCCATTGTAGCCACGTAGTGCCCCCCCCATTGTAGCCAGGGAGTGCCCCCCCCATTGTAGCCAGGTAGACCCCCCATTGTAGCCAGGTAGAGCCCCCCTATAACTAATAAAAATAAAATAATAAAAGTCACTCACCTCACCAGGCTCCTGCAGCTCCGGACATCTCCCGACCGATCTCCTCAGCGTCGCAGGGGGAGTGAGTGCAGCCGCGCGTCACACCCCCTGCGACACTGAGGTGTATGTACGGCGCACACCGGCGCTGTACATACAGGGGGAGAAGGGAGGAGGGAACGATCCCTCCTGCCTTCTCCCTGTACAGTGAGACGAGCCCGGCGGGTGAGTGGCCGCTGCGGCCACTTCATCCGCCTGCTGGCGGCGGGAGAAATGCCAACTCTGCCGGGAGGGCGGGAGGGGGGGGGGGACACCCCCATTAGCGGGACCCCCCCGCCAATTTGTTGGCGCTATATAAATAAAGATTATTATTATTATTATTTTTGTAAATGGGTCCCCATTACAGCAGCAGCACTGCTCTGGAGGAAGCTCAGGAAAAGGGGAGGCAGGCTGACCTCCGAACTAGTCCTGGAAGCATCGCTGATGAAACATTTCATACATGAGAACATAAATGGGCAGGTGCATCATTGACGCTTCCCCGGGGATTTCTTATGGGAGCCTTCACTGTGGAATACATTGAAGCTTTTTATTGAGAGTTATCCTTACAGATACAGTACATTAGTGTTGTTTGAATAGAGCCCTCTGTGATTTGACAGTAGTTGCACTTTGTGAAAAAATACAGGTTTGGGACATCGAAGCACAATTTTTTTTTTCTCTGACACTAACTCTATGGATAACTATAACCTTGACCCTCAGTTAGGGTTATGGTTTCTGGGTGTTAAGAGATTAGGTTACCTTTCAACATTGCCCCAGGCCTCTCATCGCTCCTGCAGCGATGTCACTTTTGATTTCCCTTGGTTACCCCTATGTTGTGGAATGCAAAAGTAACGTTGGACGGACATCAGACACTATGGGTGATATGTCAGAAAAGAGGCGCCGCCACGCCAGATTTAAGACACATTCCTTGAGTGTATAGTGCACCTGAATGAATGAACCTACTCCTAAATCTGGCATCTGGTCTACCTTGCATAGCATAATTGATGTGTCTCATCTAGGCGCATAGCATAATGTAGGCGCATAGCATATCATTGATAGCGTTAGACACATCCAATTGTATTGTTCCTGGTGTATAATGCACCTAGTTTTGGTGCACTACAGTTCCTTTATATAGAGAATAGGGCAAAATACACCTTAAAAATGGCGCAGTCCTAATGGAACATGTCACCCTCTGTGTCATGTCCGATGTCATTGCTGGTTCCCAAAACATAGAGGTACTCTGGGAAAACCAAAAATGATGTCAGATGTTACACCTGAAGTGACGCCAATGGGAGAGGGGAGCAGGTCCTGGAGCAACTCTGAAGACAGTCAACTCCTTAAAGTCTCTTAAAACCCTAAACTTGACCCTAGACCCAATTCAGGGTTAGGGTCAATGTTTTAGAAATTTTCAACATAAATTGAGTTTATTTGAATCGAACCTCTCAGATTGTAATCCAATTTGACATTAACCCACATCTGAAGTGCAGCACTGCTTCCTATTATGCAACCATAGGGAAAACAGGTAAAAATTTGACTGACTGCATCCACCTCTATGGAGAGATTATGAAGACGTAGACAGCTCACAATAAACAGCGATAAATCTTGCAATGGAAAATGCTTGTACCTTCATGTAGGTTGTGTAGGTTAAAGTGCTAAACCTTTCGTTCCTCTCCACCAGAGTTGCTAATATGGGACGCCCTGTGAGGATATTGGCTTTATTTTTGCTCGCATTTCTTCCCATGTATTCCAATGGGTTTCCAAATGGAAGAGTGGAATATGCCTGCACCACGATGGTGCCATCACATGGTGTTGATGCTCAAACGTCCCCTCCTCCATACAATCTCCACTTAGCCAGTGTCAACCACACAGGAGTATTAGGATTCAGAGGTAAGTGATCTCAATATGTATAAATTAGCCATAATGAGGAAGACGTATGGAGCCAATATATTAATATATTTGGCAGCATTGAATTTTTCCATTAATTCATCATCTAAATTGATAATTTTATATAGTTTATATGACTGAAAGAAAACAGCCATCCATTCAGTTCAGCCTATAGTTCTATAGTGTTTAAAAGAATAAATCCCTGAATCAACGGCCCTTCTCCAGAATCCCGGTCACTATAACTTGTTATATTATTACATCTAGAAATGCATCCAGACCCTTCTCCAGAATCCTGGTCACTATAAGTTGTTATATTATTACATCTAGAAATGCATCCAGACCCTTCTCCAGAATCCTGGTCACTAGAACTTGTTCTATTATTACATCTATAAATGTCTCCAGACCCTTCTCCAGATTCCCTGTCTCTATTTCTTGTTTTATTTTTACATCCAGAAATGTATCCAGACCCTTCTCCAGAATCTCGGTCACTATAACTTGTTCTATTATACATCTAGAAATGTATCCAGACCCTTCTCCAGAATCCTGGTCACTATAACTGTTACATTATTACATCTAGAAAGTATCCAGACTCTTCTCTAGAATCCCGGTCACTATAACTTGTTCTATTATTACATCTAGAAATGTCTTCAGACCCTTCTCCAGAATCCTAATCATTATAACTTGTTATGTTATTACATCTAGAATCGTATCCAGACCCTTCTCCAGAATCCCGGTCACTTTAACTTGTTATATTATTACATCTAGAAATGTCTCCAGACCCTTCTCCAGAATTTCGGTCACTATAACTTGTTATATTATTACATCTAGAAATTTATCCAGACCCCTCTCCAGAATCCTGGTCACTAGAACTTGTTATATTATTACATCTAGAAATGTATCCAGACCCTTGTCCAGAATCCCGGTCACTATAACTTGTTATGTTATTACATCTAGAAATGTATTCAGACCCTTCTCTAGAATCCTGGTCACTATAACTTGTTCTATTATCACATCTAGAAATGTATCCAAAACCCTTTTCCAGAATCCTGGTCACTATAACTTGATATATTATTACAATATAGAAATGTATCCAGACCCTTCTCCAGAATCCCAGTGACTATAACTTGTTATATTATCACATCTAGAAATGCATCCAGACCCTTCTCCAGAATCCTGGTCACTATAACTTGTTCTATTATTACATCTATAAATGTATCCAGACCCTTCTCAGAATCCGGTCACTATAAGGTGTTATTTTATTACATCTAGAAATGTATCCAGACCCTTCTCCAGAATCCTGGTCACTATAACTTGTTATATTATTACATCTAGAAATGTATTAAAACCCTTCTCCAGAATCCTGGTCACTATAACTTGTTCTATTATTACATCTAGAAATGTATTCAGACCCTTCTCCAGAATCTCGGTCACTATAACTTGTTCTATTATTACATCTATAAATTTATCCGACCCTTCTCCAGAATCCCGGTCACTATAACTTGTTATATTATTACATCTAGAAATGTATCCAGACCCTTCTCCAGAATCCCGGTCACTTTAACTTGTTATATTATTACATCTAGAAATGTCTCCAGACCCTTCTCCAGAATTTCGGTCACTATAACTTGTTATATTATTACATCTAGAAATGTATCCAGACCCTTCTCCAGAATCCCGGTCACTATAACTTGTTCATATAATTACATCTAGAAATGTATCCAGACCTTTCTCCAGAATCCCGGTCACTATAACTTGTTCTATTATTACATCTAGAAATATATCCAGACCCTTCTCCAGAATCCCGGTCACTATAACTTGTAATACTGTTACGTTCTAGAAATACATACAGACCCTCTGTTAGTGAATTCACCAGGACAAGTTCCTCTGGCAGAGAGTTCCATTGTGCTGCACTGTGCTAATCACTGAGCCACTGTGTTGCCCGTCAATGCTCTAGAAAAATGAAGATATACAACATCCAATGACTCATCACAATAAAGCTTAAAATTAATCTCCTCATATACACCGATGAGATTAGTCTGACAGGACCGATCCTTCATTAACCCATGCTGGAACGGCGTTATACATTTATTTTCAGTGAGATAATCTAGGATAGCATCTCTGAGAAAACCCTCAAACAATTTACCTAAAACAGAGGGTAAACTTACCAGACTATATTTTCCAGGATTTCCCATGGACCCTTTTTGAATATTGGCACCACACTTGCTATTTGCCAATCCCTTGGAACATGCCCCATTACTACAGAGCCCGTAATTATTAAATATAAGGGCTTATTTATCACGTTACTGAACTCCCTTAAGATACGGGGCAGAGTCGTCTTAACAGCATTATGCGTTCCTGGGCATAACACTGCATTGGGCCCTCCCCAAATACATGACATCACACTTGGCCATGCCTCTAGCCACCTCCAAACACACTCATATTATCACACCACTTATGTCTATACACCAGCAGCCTGCAGCCTACAAGACTATTTGGCAGGGCAGGGAGCCTTTGGCTCCCTTCTCCATCATGGTTTTTAACTGTTTGCACGTCCTAAACACACACAGACTGTTAAATAAGCAAAGCCAACCAGGGGATCCAGGATATGTTTCTTGTATTCCTGGGACATACATAGACCACCTGGGGCCCCTATACTTGTGGGGCCCCCAGGCAATTGCCTAGTGTGCCCAATTGAAAAGATGGCTCTGATACAGGGGTGTACAAAAAACAACAATTAAGGAGATTAGCACCCTGAGCTGATTTTCTGCTTCCTTCAGGATGTAGTGCAGCTTATAGGAGACCAAAACGAAAAATCTCAAGACTGTAGTGTAGGACATATGTGCAGGGTGTTGATTCTTTGCAGCCTCCATGGCCATATCACATTTATCAGTTGCATAGGGATTGACTAATTTCTAGAAATACTGTATGTGGAAAGGGGACACTTTAAGTTTATATCTATATAAAAGGACTAATTTCAGACCTGCTGCCATAGCCCTACTGAGATGTTCTCCCGATGGATAGATACTGAATTGTTGTCACACTCTCGTCACTGGTATACAGTAACATTTTATGTCTTATTTTGCAGTCACTCTTATGAAAGAGCCCGGTATAAGTGACTTCAAGGGTTTCCTGATTCAGGCCCGTGCACCTGGTGGTAACACCCCACAGGGCACATTCGTGGTCACTGGTCCAGAAGCACAGCTCCTGTCTTGTACTAACCCTGGGGTAAGTTTAGCTAAGGGTTGTCAGGTCACTTCTCCAGTGCAAAGGCTTATTCACATCTGCTATACATCCCAAATGTATGTCAGAATAAAACAAAAAGGTATTCAAATGTACAATCATAAGATAAAGTCAGTATACACTCACCGGCCACTTTATTAGGTACACCATGCTAGTAACGGGTTGGACCCCCTTTTGCCTTCAGAACTGCCTCAATTCTTCGTGGCATAGATTCCACAAGGTGTTGCAACGATGCTCAATTGGTACCAAGGGGCCCAAAGAGTGCCACGAAAATATTCCCCACACCATGACACCACCACCACCAGCCTGAACCGTTGATACAAGGCAGGATGGATCCATGCTTTCATGTTGTTGACGCCAAATTCTGACCCTACCATCCGAATATCGCAGCAGAAATCGAGACTCATCAGACCAGGCAACGTTTTTCCAATCTTCTACTGTCCAATTTTGATGAGCTTGGGCAAATTGGAGCCTCAGTTTCCTGTTCTTAGCTGAAAGGAGTGGCACCCGGTGTGGTCTTCTGCTGCTGTAGCCCATCTGCCTCAAAGTTGGCCTACTGATGCGTTCAGAGATGCTCTTCTGCCTACCTTGGTTGTAACGGGTGGCTATTTGAGTCACTGTTGCCTTTCTATCAGCTCGAACCAGTCTGCCCATTCTCCTTTGACTTCTGGCATCAACAAGGCATTTCCGCCCACAGGACTGCCGCTCACTGGATGTTTTTTCTTTTTCGGACCATTCTCTGTAAACCCTAGAGATGGTTGTGCGTGAAAATCCCAGGAGATCAGCAGTTTCTGAAATACTCAGACCAGCCCTTCTGGCACCAACAACCATGCCACGTTCAAAGGCACTCAAATCACCTTTCTTCCCCATACTGATGCTGGGTTTGAACTGCAGGAGATTGTCTTGACCATGTCTACATGCCTAAATGCACTGAGTTGCCGCCATGTGATTGGCTGATTAGAAATTAAGTGTTAACGAGCAGTTGGACAGGTGTACCTAATAAAGTGGCCGGTGAGTGTAGTTTTTATGTAAAAGGACATTATAAACAAATTCTGTTTCCTAGAAGGTCCTAAAATTAGGTAAATACAACCTTAGATGAACAATACAACAAATTTCACCATGTCATTACTTATTTAACAAAAATTAGGTCAAAATGCAGAAGCAGTTTGTGAAAAGTTAATTAGACCGTTACCCCTCCAAAAGAATTAACAGGGCATATAGCAGCCAGGTGCTACTAATCAAATGTCTGTAACTGATCATTAGCAAACGTGACTACCTCTATAAAAGCAGAGGTTTTGGCAGCATTCAGACATGTGTTAACACAATGTCAATGAGGAAAGACATCAGCAGTTATCTTAAAAAAGCAATTGTTGCTGCCATTCAATCTAATTTTGAAACAATCTGACGTCCATCATTGTGATTAAGATTACTTACAAGAGGAATTCATACAACACAGCTGTCAATCTTCTCAGAAGTGGGCATCTCAGCAAATTCCACTTGAGGTCAGACTGTGCAATGCTCCGGGGAATTGTAAAAGAATCAAGAACTATATCTCAGACTTTACAAGGTTTAGTTATGATGTTAAATTTTCAAGGTCATGACAGTATATATCCACTGGTTATGGCATAAATGTTTGATAGATGCAAGTCTTACCTCCAAAACCCCATCCTATTGAGTCTATGACTAGTCTATGACTACTCTGAATGGAGAGGTGGCATTACCATAAAAATATTGATATTCTGTAAATGAGTGAGATGCAAATGCCCCTTTCAATGATATCTTCCTACTGTTTTTCCCCTTTATTTACATGTTACTTATGGAGCTATGGAGCGGGCTCACTCGCTATGTCCGCTCCATAGACGGCAGGTGCTGGCTGTTAATTACAGTTGATACCGACTGCTAACAACAGCGATCAGAGCCGGCTCTGATCCCTGCTGTTTTTCCCTTTAGACGATGCGGCGATCACAGTTGTGGTATCTAAATGAATGACGAACTTTACTGCACACTATTCCGCCCTGCAGGGTGCCGAGCTGGAGGTCTAATGAAGGCTTCCACAGCTCCCATGTTAGTGCTTCTGTTACTTCCTGTCTTAGACAGGAATTAATAGAACCACTCTTCTGCATTAGACATATAACACCTACATATTGTGGGTCAATAATATTATAGTGTAATTTTACTAGTTTATTAGTTGACCAGCCCTCCCTTTTTTGGAATGCTATATGATACTATATGAATTTTGAGTGGTGGGACAGTTATTTTATACATTTTTTTTATACTATTTTATATCATTGGTGGCCCTTTTTGATAGATGTTCATTAGCTACTGTATATAAGAAGGGTGTACAAGCAATTGAGCCCTTTAGTGGTTAAAGGGGTTGTCTCACTACAAGGATCGCTGCTTTTTATGTTAAAGATCTTGCAAAAACAAGTCACTTTGCAATATGTGTCCATTAACAGTGTCCTACCTATTCTGAGATATCCACACCTGTATGGGCTGCATCAGCTCCTGTGGTCGCTATAGCTACAGACCTGTTTGATCTCTCCTGATAGGCTGCCAGTGCTGGTCGCTATAGCTACAGACCTGACTTCTACTGCAGCTTAGTAGAAGCCGGTAAACACGCCCCTGAATTAAAAGTGAAACCAAGAAAACAGGACTGTGGTAACATGAATCAATGTAGTGAGACAACCCCTTTAAGTACCCTAGTGGGACTTCAATTTTTTTTTTACCCATAATTGGTATGGCCGTATTCGTAAAAGTCCAATCAATTAAAATTATCCCACATGCTCAACATCGTAGAAGAAAAAAAAAAGCAAAGGTAAAAAATGCTCTTTTTAGTTGAAAAATTCACAACCTCCAATAAGTGGAATAAAAAGTGATTGAAAAGTAACATGTATACCAAAATGTTAATGTTAGGACCACTGGTTTGTGAATCCACTGAGCCACCACAAGCAGTGGTATAAGCCGCGACAAGCGGAGTCTAAGGGGCACATGGTGTTCACCAGAGCCTGCCACAAAGCAGGTTGGACTTTCTTTGGCAAGAGACCTTCAGGTCGCGACCCAAGACGCGACTTGCGTGTGGTGGCAGCCGATGTGTATTGAGGTTCAGAATTGTATGGCAGGTTTGTGGCCAGGGACAGGCAGGAAGGTCGCGGCAGGTGAAGTGTGGTCAAGGGACGTAGGCAGCAGGTCAGGAACACAGTAGAGGCAGACAGACAAGTGAGAACTTTCTGTAGAAGCATGGGCACAATAGACCCAGCAGGAAGCAAAGAGAGTTACCAGGGGATATAGGGTCACCGCCCAGCAATTAGCCAATTACCAGTGCGCTGGCCCTTTAAGCCTCACCGGCAGAGATATACGAGTGCACCCACAGCCTGACATGAGTGTTACGGCACCACTCCTAACACACAGTATATTCTATGTTACGTGTACCAATATGAAGTATAATGACTCTCCAATAATTACCATATAAAGATTTTTATTCCAAAAAATACATTATGAATACAAAAAATCCAGCTATCACAACTGAAACAACCTTAGAAACATTTAAAAACACCAATACAAATATTGGTGACACATCCCTCACCCAAAGTTAACAAACAGTAAATTGGTAGCCTCTTCAGAAAGCTGACGACGAAACGCATGTCGAGGCTAATACCCTCCTTGGTGACATATCCACCACTTTGGTAATGAATTGAAATATAGTTTTTTGTATTTTTATCATAAAATTCTTTTGGGTTTGGTGCATTTTTGTATTTGTGATCACTTGATCTGTTATGTGTATATTTATTATGCATCTTTCCAATTTACTGTTTGTTAACTTTAGGTGAGGGATGTGTCAACAGTATTTGTATTGGGGGGTATTTTGTGTTTTTAAATGTTTTTTAAGGTTGTTTCAGTTGTGATAGCTGCATTTTTTTGTATTTATAATGTATTTTTTGGAATAAAAATCTTTATATGGTAATTTTTGGAGAGTCATTATGGTATGGTGACTTATACTCATGTTTAGACCAGTTTTTGAATTGGTATTGTATTCTATGTTACGGTCAATGGCACCATTAAAAAGTACATCTTGTCCTGTGAAAAAACAATCCCTCTCATCTAGATGTAAATGTAAAAATTTTAAAATGATGACTCTTGAAAGGCGAAAAAGGAGGAAAAATCTGAAGAGCCAAAAACTTATAATCGGGTTGTGGGAAGCGGGTAAAAAGTCCTTTACTAAAATAAAAAATGGTACTCACCCACTCCATCACTGACATTCCATTGGAGCGGTTAATTTGGTAATCTGCACCAGTCCCCCCATGCATGACCCATGTACATCTCTGACATAAGAATGCAAAGCAGCATCACATGTACAATTGGAATTTCAGCATTGGAGTGCGTGAGCACCGTTTTTTTTTTTATTATTTCAGTACAGTGGGGGCAGTTTTTTTAACAATTGGATTACCCCTTTAAGTCCCAGAACAGTTCCAAATGTGTCATTGAGTGCCAGCATACTACTGCCATTCAACACTATTAGATATCAATGCAAAGGTAACACAATGTGACACTATAATAGCAGCACACAGTGTGAGTATATACTTTTTTAGGAAGTAGGGGCAAGAACATTGTCCTATAATCTTATACAATGTCAATACAAACCTGAATGAGAAAAAAGTTACACAGTTCTGGCAAAGCACGAGATACAAGGGCTCCTATAAGGCCGTGTTCACAGGATTATTCACGGCGGATTTGTGCGCCGTATTAAAGCGCACAAATCCGCCGTGAATACGGGGCGGGACGGGGCGGGGCCCAGCGCGGCGGGGGGGGGCCGCTCCTGGCCCCATAGACAATGCATTGTTTACGGCGCGTCCGCGCCGTAAATAATGTGCATGTCACTTTCTCACCCCGCGGCGGATTTGCCGACGGGGAGGGAGCGACGGAATCCACTGTTCTCTATGAGAGCAGTGGATTACCGTAATGATTTCCGACGGATTGGCGCCGTATTGAAGAGCAAATCCGGCGCGGAATACGGCGCCAATCTGTCGGCAAATAAGCCGTGTGAACGGGCCCTAAGACTAAAGAAGTTCTCACTGTTATCTGCTACATGCTAACATATCATGATATTTCAACAGGATGCGGTGAGCCACACGTCTGCCAGCATGAAATCAAATGTATCAGTGATATGGCTTCCACCAAAAAAAACCTCTACAGACATACAATTCCGGTAATTGTGCCTCTTGGATTGGAATTACAGACGACTCCTTTCTTGCCTTTTCTCTTATCTGATGAGTAGCACAAAATGAGCAGATTAGAAAGAAAAAACATGATTTTGCAAAACTCTTACGGGAGTTGTTTAGGTTATATGTGTCTATGCTTGGACACCCGGTGGTTGTGCTGAGAACTGCAGCTCTGTCAGGAGTTGGTTATGCTATATGGGCGACATGTATGTTTTTTGGTGCCCAGGTGCCATTTTTTGTGCGCATTAGTAGCATAGAATGAGCCTGAATATATGAACCTGTACTACTGCGGATCATAGATTTAGCGCTCTCAAGCCACAAAGCAACACTTCAGGTTCAGGTAAACCACTTTTAAAGTGCTCTACCTGTTCCAGCAGTAATGTTCCTGGATTTGCCGTACTAAAGCTATAACTGTGTAGCTTCGTACGGTTGTGGCACACCCCCCGATCTCAGGCACATTACAAAGTGCCGTGGGCACTTTATAATGCGCATAATTATAGAGTGCGCATGGCTCATACATCGAGCGCACAAGGCGGTGAAAGTTTTTGGGCTGAAAAGACACCAGACTACTGGTGCAGCCCCATACATACATGTCGCCCCCCAGTGGTTGTGTTGAGAACTGCAGCTCTGTCAGGAGTTGGTTATGCTATATGTGTCTATATGTGGCCATTGAGTGGTTGTAATGTCTGCCTGCTGAGGCATTTGTTATTAACAAATACACAGAAACATGGTATATGATGTACTTAAAATCACAAAGACACAGCCATAGGGTGGTTTCACACAGTGTGTTTTTTCCAGAAATGCACAGCATTAAATTACCTTTATTGCTGTGCATTTCTGCAAAAAAAAGCACCCAAAAGGCACCAAAATAGGAGGCAATAAAAGCCCCAGTGCTATATGGGAGATTCCGCAGAGGTGCACAATACTCATAATCAATCACTCACACACCTACTGTCCATTACGGGGCAATTGCTTAGTACATAACTGCACATTGGATAGAAACCAGTTCCCACCAGCATGCAGAAAACACAGCATCATACAAGGAGAAATACTCAAGCGCAAAAATACTGATACCACTTCCTGTTAAGGCTGTAGGCGCTTCTACAGCAGTACATGACATATTTTAGGTCCACTATTCCTAGTACAGGGAACACTGCTAAAGGGACACTGCTAATAAAAGGGTTTAAACAGTGAAGCACAAGGCTACAGGGCTCGAAAAGGTTAAGGATTGTCAGTAACATAGATAAACAAGCTCCTGTACTACTAGTAAGACACAGCAGGGAGTGACATCACTGTAATTGTATAGGGCAGCTAAAACAAAGATAGCAGAGAGAAATGGTCGGTAACCTAGGGAAGCTTGTGTGCACAAGCAGGAGATAAAAACTGCTTTAACTCTGAATTGAAGCAAAGTCAGAAGAGC
The DNA here is from genome assembly GCA_025379985.1 of Phyllomedusa bahiana. Lineage (NCBI taxonomy): Eukaryota > Metazoa > Chordata > Amphibia > Anura > Hylidae > Phyllomedusa > Phyllomedusa bahiana. The sequence goes on along the minus strand of JAODAL010004677.1, from coordinate 13,163 downwards.
AATGTATTTGGTAATATTCATTATTTACCATTGTGTACATGTTTAAAGCTAATCAATGTGTTGTAACTAATTTTTTAATAAACCAGCAAGTTGGGAACCCCTTTTTTTGTTTTTTTAGGGTACGGTGGTGCAATTAGGCCCAAAATTTTGAAAAGTGTTAAGTGACATCATCCCACTTGCTGGTGCAGGACTTCAACTCACGGTAATTGAAATGTGAAGAGTGTATACAGCGTACAATAAAAAAAAATTGTATAAAATTGCAGAAAAAAACCTAAATGACCAATATTAAGTCTGGAAACTCAAAAGGAGAATTAAGTAAACTTGTGTGTGGTTTTAAAAAATAGTATCCGACAAATTACACCAAGCCGCAGAGTCTACGCAGCAGTTGGGTTAAGTTCACACACAGTAGATTTGCTGCAGACTTTTTTCCCCGAACTTTCGTAGTCTGCAGGGAAATCCACAACAGTTTTTGTACAAATTTTCCTGTGGATTCAAGTAACCTCGTGGTCAGAAAAGGGCTAAATACCAGCCTTACCGATCCCCTGCTGCTCCCACCCTAATCTCATCTTCTGCCATCCCTGGCCTCCAGTGATAGCTTGTTGACCTGTTTGTCGGCTGCACCATGTGATTGGTTGCAGTGGGTCTTGGGATCCACCAGTGGAGTTGGTTCTTGGGGTCCAAGTGCGTTTATTCTTGGGGGCCCACCGTGCAGTTTATTCTTGGGGCCCCCCAGTGCAGTTTTTTTTACTTGGAGCCCAAACCAGGGGGTTGATTCTTTAAGTCCCCCTGTGGGGTATTCTTGGAAACCATTGTGGGGAAAATTCTTGGGCCCACCCGTGAGTTGATCTTGGTCCCTAGTCAAATTGAATCTTGGGTCCCCCGCCGTTGATTTTTGGGATCCCCATGGGGTTTGGTTCTTTGGGGCCCACCAGTGGGTTTATTACTGGGTCCCCAAAAAGGGGGATTGGTTTTTATGGGCCCCCCAGTGGAGTTGTTCTTGGAGTCCCCCTAGTCAAGTTGAATCTTGGGGTCCACCAGCCGGGTTTTTCTTGAGGCCCCCCAGGGGGGTTGAAATTTTGGGGCGGCCACCCGTGGAGTTGATTTTTTGGGCCCACCAGTGGGGTTGATTTTGGAGCCCCCAGTGGAGTTTATTCTGGACCCCAGTGGAGTTGTTTTTGGGCCCCCCCAGTGTAGATGACTTGGGGCCCACCCCGTTTAGTGATTTTGGGGCCCCCAGTTGAGTTGATTCTTGGGCCCACCGTGGGGTTGATTTTTGGGCCACTAGTGGAGTTTTATTCTTGGGGCCACCAGTGGAGTTGATTCTTGGGGCCCACCATGAAGTTGTTCTTGGGCCCCAGTGGACTTGATTTTTGCGGGACCTGGGGGGTTTTATTTTGGGGCCCCCCCAGTGGACTTGTTTTGCGGGGACCAGTGGAGTTTATTTTTGGGGCCCACCAGTGGATTGATTCTTGTACCCACCCCGGAGTTGATTCTAAGCTCACCGTGGAGCGATTTTGGGGCCCCCCGTGGGTTGATTTTGGAGTCCCCCTGGGAATGATTCTTTGGGGCCCCCATGGAGTTGATTTTGGAGTCCAAATAGTCAAGTTTAATCTTTGGGGTTCACCGCACAGTTGATTTTTGGGATCCATCAGTGGGGTTTGGTTCCCTTGGAGCCCCCCGAGATTTATTCTTGGGGGCCCCCATGGAGTTTTTTCTTTGGGCCACTGTGGAGTTTTATTCTTGGAGCCACCAGTGGAGTTGATCTTTTGGGGGGATAGTGGAGTTGATTCTTGGGGCCTACCAGTGGATTTGACTTGGGGGCCCCGTGGGGGGTTGATTCTTGGGGCCCACCGGGGAGTTGTTTTGGGGCCCACCGGGGATTGATCTTGGAGCCCCCCCATTGAGTTGATTCTTTGGGGCCCCCCCAGTGGGGTTTTTTCTTGGTTCCCCAAGGGAGTTGATTCTTGGAGTCCTTTGTCAAATTGAAACTTGGGGTCCCCCAGTAAATTCCCTTTTGGGGCCCCCCAGTGGGGGACGATTTTGGCGCCCCCTAGAAGAGTCATTTTTTGGGGCCCCCTAGTGACTTGATTCTTGGGGCCACCCCTACAGCAACTATCTGCTAATATTTTTCACAAGTCTTCACCACCTTTTTTTTCCCGCATTTTCCCCCTTGAAAAACAGCCCAGGCTGTCTTAAAGGGCCACAGGGATTTCCCCTGCTTCCCTTTGGGCCAGTCCGAGTCAGTCTTTGCTGAAGGCTGAAAAGTACAAAAGACAAAGGGGGGCTTTTCCGCAGGGCGGCCGGGGGATCAGTAAGATGGCAACGTGGTTTTATCTGGACGTGCGGCCTTGCGTAATAGGATGATCCATTCAAAATCTGAAAGTCCCAAGTTTAATTTTTTCAAAAATTTGGCAATGTAACCCAAAAAAGCCTTATTTGAGAAAATTGCTATTAAAAATTTTGTTACCAAAATTATCTTGAGTTGATGAAACCTACATAGCACGAGAAGAGGAGAAGTCCCCGTGTGTTTAACTGGAATATTTTCGAAAATTTGCACTTTTATATTTACATGTTTTGTCTTTCAGGGTCCGCCCTTTAAACCCCTTTCCTTTCGTCACCATTCTGGTCTATGTTGTGTCCACCATCTGAAGCGATTTTATATTACGGAGGTCCCCATTTACAACTATAGTGTTCTGCTTGCCATGTAAAAACTCAAAGCCGGAAGTATTACAGCCCGTAAATGTTTATTTTATGCATTTTTGTAATTCATTTTAGTGTAAGCAGCAGAATTTTAAAATTTGCAAATCCCCCTAAGAATTTTGCCTCAAATCCACAATGGATTTTGTTGTGAATCTGCAACAATCATAGCCAGTTTGCTGTGCTGCAATTGAGGTTGCCCATCATTGTTTTGGGAGTGAACTGAGAAGGGCCCCCAGTCATGTGGGGTTGGGTAAATAAAGTAATAGTACACTACACTGCAGTATGTAATTATTGCAGTGTAGTGAACTAGAGATCAAGAGATTACATATTTAAGTCATCTAGGAGAACTATAAAATTTGTAAAAAAATTGTGTACATTTAAAAAAAAAAAATATTTTTTTTATTTTAAATAAAATACCCCCTTTTCCCAAATTTAAAATACTTTAAAACCCCTTAAATTTTTGGTAAAATGAAAGTCCCCCCTAAAGGGAACCGTCCATAAAAATTATCCCCCCCTTGTGGGGGCAGAAAAAAAGCTAGTGTCAGATCGCTTTTTCCAGAAACTGTCCCCCTTTTCTGTAAATCCCAGCAGTTTTAGGCCTTTTTCCCCCCTAAAAATCTTTTTCATGAGCGGGTGTTACCCCCCCCCCCAAAAAAGGGCCCCTTAAACCCCCCCAAAAAAAACCTTTATTCACATGTTTCTCCCCAAATTCAAAGTAATATTTTTTGTCAGTTGGGTGGGGGGGGCCCTAGTCCCGATTGGCCGGGTTTTGAAAAAAAACCTCTTGAATAAACTTTTCTGGCTAAAAAACTGCGGGTTTTGGCCTTAAAATACACAAAAAAACCCGAAATTTTAAGAATAAGGGACACAGCGCGGAAACAGCATGTCTGACATAGCTTGGGCTGTCCCACCCGGGGGGGCCAAAAACTATGGGGAACAGGTTTTTTTTTAAATTTCCTCTAGGGGAACAATACAGTTTGTTAAAAAATTGTGTTTTTTTTTTAAAAAAAATTTTTTTTTTTTAAAATTGTAAATAAAAATTCCCCTTTTGCCTTTTTAAATAATTAAACATTATTGTATCACCCGCATAGTTTCCCCCTTAAAGGGGTTGTCTCCCCCTTTAGAGTTTCAGAGAAAAGCATAAAAAAACCTGTCACTTTCCTGGGGCAGACTGGGCTCATTTGCATACAGCTCAGTGCTTGTACAGCTCAGTGCTGTGCTGTGCTTTCAGATGCTAATTAGATCAGATTAGCTTCTCAAACTACTAACAGGACTTCTTATCTGATCCCCAAAACAAAAGCCCTAATTACAGTTCTGTTTATTTTACATAAATCAAGCTTTTTACTGCTGAGCAGCACAGGACACTGCCATGACCAGTGTGATGACATCCCTCACATGTTATCTCATTGAACAAACAGCAGGGGGAGAATTGTTTACAGGTCAGTTACTGAGGGAACTGAAATAGCCAGGGAGGTCATAAATTCACTTGTATCTCCTTAGGGAAAACAGAGGAACAAAGCAATATATTTGGAAAATGTCTTTATTTTGTGTTCCCTACAATTTGAAAGCTATTCTTTGTAGCGAGACAACCCCTTTAAGTCCTCTAGGGGAATTATAAAATTTGTGTACAATTTTAAAAAATATTTTAAAAAATATTAAAAATAAAATACTTCCCTTTTGCCATATAAATAAATTAAACATTATTGGTATTGCTGCATGGTTCCCCTTATGTCCTCTAGGGGAACTATAAAATTTGAAAACAAAAATTGTGTACATTTAAAAAAAAAAAAAAAAAAATATTTAAAAAAACCTGAAAATAAAATACTTCCCTTTTGCCATATAAATAATTAAACAATATTGGTATTGATGCATAGTTCCCTCTTAAGTCCTCTAGGGGAATTATAAAATTCGTAAAAAAAAAATAGTGTACATTTTAAAAAAATATTTTAAAAAACCTGAAAATAAAATACTTCCCTTTTGCCATATAAATAAATAAAAAAAAAATAAATTATTGGTATTGCTGCACCTGTAAAAGTCACTGTATTAATACATTACCTAATTTATCCTACACGGTAAGTGCAAAAAAACATTGCCATTCCACCTTCCAAAAAAAGGATAAAAAAAATCTTATGTAACCACAAATGGTACCAGTTAAACCTAAAGCATAAAAACAAGCTTCATACAACTCCACTTCTTGCTTGGCAGGTGCCGGCGGTTTTTAGTTATTTACAGCTGGCAGCTGCTGTTAGTGGCAGGGATAGGAGACAACGCCAACCCTGGCCTTTCAACCAGTTGGATGCCGCAGTCAATGCAACCGCAGCATCTTAGTTATTAGAAGAGGAGTGTCAGGCTCAAATACACAGTGGCCAAAAGAAAACTTTGAAAAAAAATCACAGGCCGACTTTGTGTTTCTCCCTGTGAGCTCCTCTTATGTTATCAGTTGTCCGCTTCTGGACTGTTTTCTCCTGCCAACTGGTCCCTTCTCTGCTCTATGCATTGTACCTGCGGGAGATGGAGGCGTAATCAAGTTCTCTATGAGAACTATGCATTACCGTAATTTCAGCGCGCATCTCACCCGTATTAGAGCTCAAATACATGGCGTAATGTGCGCTGAAATTACCCTGTGTGAACATAGCCTAAGGCTCTTTCTCATTCCGATCATGGCTTCTGTTCTTCATGAAGCCTGACAGCTGTAGTAGATCTGTTTCTCAACAGATCCCATTAGTCCTGCTGGATTTCTATTGGATTTCTATTGTCACTGATGGAAAGATTTACGCCAGCAATGTTTATTAGTAATAACTCTGGAAACTCAACAGAACAAAACCCGACGCCAATGTCTAGTTTTTAAACATATCGGGGGACATGTATGATCGGCGTCTTTGCCGGTTTTCTGGCGGATAATGCGCCTCTTCGCCAGTTTCTAATGCGCCTAACATAAAATGGCGTTCTGGGGCGGGACGCACCACATTCGAAAACACCGACGCATGTATGAATGCGGGTCGGCAAAGTGAGGCGCATTAGAGCTCCGACAGGCAGACTAATTTCAATGTGGTCTGTCTGTCGGAGGCGTCGAAGTTTGCCCCGCATGTATGAGCGCACTTCGGCGCCGACGTACATCAGGCGCAGTTTTCACGGAAAAAAACGGTAAAACAGGCGCTTCGACGCGCCGATCTTCATACATGTCCCTCATCGCTCCTCTGGCCACATATTGTAGCTAAAACCCAGCAAATTGATATTAGGATATACTTGTTCCTGTTTGTGAGGCAGTCATGTTACATTTTTATCTACATTTTATTGTATTTTGTATGTATCCAAATAAAACCTTTTTAAAACTTGACTCCAGAACCTTATCTGCAGAACCTTATCTGCAGAACCTTATCTGCAGACCTTATCTGCAGAACCTTATCTGCAGAACCTTATCTGCAGATCCTTATCTGCAGAACCTTATCTGCAGATCCTTATCTGCAGAACCTTATCTGCAGAACCTTATCTGCAGGCAAAAATCCAGGTGCTGCTGATCGACAGTAAGTGATATATGCAAAAAAAATCACAGAGGGCGACAGGTATGAACGGGGCTGCGCCATTTTTTGGCCTGTTTTGAGCCAAACAAACTGTCATAGCCCTGTTCTATAGATGTATCATCTGTCATATGCCAAAACTTGGAGCAATTGGCGTCAGACACAATACATTTGAATGCGCCAAAGTTTGGTACGAAACTGTTGTACAAATCCATCCCAGTTTCAAAGTGGCTGAGACTACTTTTGACGTAGAACGGGACATATGTATAAAGTGCTGTGAGACACTTTCATACAATATTAATAACAGAAGTAAAACTGGCGAGTCATGTTTCCCATACATTTAATATCAATGAACACATTAAAGGCGTCGTCTCAATACCAAGATTAGCTTTCAACATGTAGGGAACAATAATTAAAATACTTTTTCCAAATACATTAGTCTTTTGATTATACCCTGGTCAGGAAATAAGAAATATTTTATCTGCTCTGAAGACACACAGGTTTCTATGGTTACGACCATATCTTCTTTCCTGATTAAACAAAGAGCAGAAAGTGACATCACCAAGGACGGCGCTCACTCACTAAGCAGATTAATTGGGCCTTATGTATGAAAACTGTCTGGGTGTAAGACTTTCTTTATTACAACAGCTGCAAAAAACAACCTAACAATTTCATCTGGCTCAATAGGGGGAGACTAAGGCAGGCCTGTATGATCTGGTTTTTCACCCTTTTCTGGCGTACAATGCACCTAAGTGAGCAGCTACGATGTCTAATGTGCCTAATGAATGTGTTAGGCGCATTGTTCGGAAGAATCGACACTTTCTAATGCTCCTAACATGAGGGGGCGCTCTGGGGGTGTTCAGTGGACATCGCACCACACTCGTAATATTAGACACAGATCGCGCAGGAACAATCTTAGAATTGTGGGCCTAAGTGAGGAGGTACAGCAGAATAGCTTGCCAAAGATATGCGCTGTGGAGATCCCAAGGCTGCTTGGTTTGGACACTCCCTTAAAGGTGGAAAGAGCCCACAGAATTGGACCACCAAGAGCGATGGCAGCAAATGGGAGAACTCCGCCACCTAGAGCGGTGATAGTCAAGTATTTGGATTATGCAGAAAAAGCGGCGCTAATGCAATATACGCTTAAAAAGAAAAAAAAAGCAACCTATAAAGGCCAACAATTATTGTATTTGCAGATTACTCAGGGGAAAGTATCCAGGAAAAAGGAAAAGTTTCTCCTCCTTTGTTCACGCTGGTAAAGAAGCAGATACGTTTTAAATCTACAATCCCTGAAAACCCAAAAAAATTTTTCCCCGGATCAAGGCCCCCCGGGGGTTTTTGTTATCCCAGAGAAGGGGAACAATTCTCGGCGCTGGCTTAAAAAACTTACAGCACACGATTTTCAGGAGCATGACACGGCTCAAAGAAACGAATGATCTCAAAAGATTGCAAAGGGGGATCAAATTTCCCGGGAGCGCGAGGATTCAGCACAGGGGACGATACCGAACGCCGAGGATGAAGAGATACACAACTGGGCTGGGATTCTTACGTGACGAATTAGGCTTAAGACTCATTGGAGAGGGGAAAGGGGGAGGGTTTGATTAGGCCTTCTTCCCAATGGAAATCTTCTTAGGCCACAGATGACGTCTAAAACCGAGTTAAGAAATTTCAGAAAAAGGGGAAGGTTTTTTTTAAATTTGTTTTGAGATTTGTTCAAACGGGGGGGGGGGTTACAAAGAAATTGGGTAATAAAAGGGGAGAAACCAATGTAAATAGTTGAGTCAATCTTCGGGGGAAACAAATTGTAAGGAGTTAGCGGAGGTGGAACGGGAGAAAAAGGGGGGGGGGATCATCAAAAAAAATTAAAAAAAAGAAACCAAAAATAAATAAATAAAAAAAAATAAAAAAAATAATTCTGATTTGGGGGGGCGGGTGCACTAAAGAAAAAGGGGAGGATTTAGCTAACCCTGCAGATTAAAATAACTTCGGGGTTTTCGGGGGGAGGACGGAAGGGGGAAACATGGTAACACCAATTGCTCCTTTGGTGGGAAGTGGATTCACCCTCCCCCAAAGTAGACGAAAAAAGGAATCCGCAAGTATAGAAAGGGAAATTGAAAAGGAGTTAAATTTTTTGGTTTTTCGGGTCTGTTTGGTTGGGGGGGGGGCTAGGGGTTGCTTTCTTCTCGTGATTTAAAGGAGGGACCGCGGGGGGTAAGGGAAATTGAAAGTCGTGTTTTTTGGAAGTGAGGGGCTACTTTCCCTCAAAAAAAGAATGTCTTTCTGAGGCTTTTAAAAGAATTTGAGAGCAGCATTCCCCATTACGGGAAAATTTTGGCGAAACTGATTTCCCGAGATTGAAAAAAAGTGGGGGGGGAAAGGTTTAAAGGGTCGCAGAAATAAAGGGAAAGCAGGGTGGTGGTATTTATTAACAAAAATGTAGCCCCAAATTCTATCAACCAATGGGTACAGAAGGAGTTCCTTAAAGATAAAGCTAGAGCACTGGCAGGATTGCAAAACAGGGGTCAACGTTCCCCCAAAACAACCCGGATAGAAAATTCTTCACGACTTAGAAATCAAACTTGTACAGGGAGGAGGGGCGATTTTGGGGGGGGATTTCAATTGCATTTGGAACAATTTGGGGGACAGAAAGGACATAAAAACCTCCCCTCCCCGGGGGAAAGGAAAGGTACCGTTACATAACTTGTGTAAAATCTGGGGCTAGTAGACTTTTGGAGGGATCACATCCCATGGAGGGGGAAATTTTAAACCCCTTCTCCCACGCACATGGTGGGGTCGGGCGGGCTATTCCTGGCCAATCGGGAGATTGGGTCTGATGGATAAATGGACTTTGGGGGCCCGGGATTTCAGACCACCCCCGGTATCCTCCCCCTACTAAAATTTCCCAAAAAGGGGACAGATAAAATTTGGAGATACCCACCCCTTTGGGCAGACGAAAAATTTTAAGGCCCTGGTGGGTCATTGGTGGGAGAGTACGAGCAAGATAACGAGGGGCCAAAATCCCCTCCCCTTTTTGGGAGGGGGGAAAGCAGTTTTTTGGGGAAGGTCATGGCATACGGCAGCTAAAAAGAAAAAAAGTAGACAGATTTTAAGGACAACGAACACTGAGAGAAGCGTATAGCCCTTTTTTTAAATCCGCTTAGAAAACAAAAATCAAAGATTAAAAAAAAAGGCTCATAGGGCACCAAAAAAAATGAAAACGTTGCGCTTTTACCGTTTAAGGTTTCTTGTTTAAATTTTGGGAAAAAAAGTGGGAAAATTTAAAGGCAGGATTGGTAAAAGGGAGAAGGGGATAACGAATATTGTTAGTTTTAAAAGAAGTTGGGGAAATATGAAAAGGGCCCAAAAGAAATTAATGATTTACGGCAATATTATACCAAACTCTATACCCCAAACATTTTTGTACTTTAAAAGGTCAAAGTTCTTGGGAAAAAATTTTTTCTTCCTAAACTCCGGATACGGTTGGGAAAAATTAAACCGAAATAGAGGGAAGAGTAAACAGGTCATGCCCCCTTACCATCTAACAAAGGGCCCCCGGACCGATGGTTTACCGGGGGTCTGTACAAAATTTTGCGGAAAAAGTGGATTCCGCTTTTAAAAAAGGGTTTTCAGGGGCATAATAGAAAGGAAGCAAAGCTAAAATTTAGGAAAAACGGCCCACATAAAAATTCTCTACAAAAAAAAGGGAAAAACCCAAGCAAGGCAGAGTCAAATGACCCTTTATTGATTAATCAAAACATAAAAAAATTGTCTAAAATAATGGCCAATAGATTGGCAGGTTCATCCCCAACCCTGGTTGGGAACCCCAAATGGGGATTCTAAAGGGAAATTGGGGTAAAAAATATTAGGGCTGGTCTCTCACTCTGGAAGAGTGGGGAAAGGGAAAGGGAAAATAGGCACAAAAAACCCCCGCGCTTTTGGCAATCGACCGAAAAAACATTTTACAATGTCAACTGACATGGGGGTCAAATTTTGGGCTTGGACGATGGGAATAACGGGGTGGTACATAAAATATATTGAGGCTATGTACAGTCTACCCCAAACAGGGGTAAATACCCCCCGGTTTTGCTTCGGTTAAAATTTTTTAGGGGATACCGTGGGGGAAAAAAGATGAAAGTGGTTGCTTTGCAGATGACATGCTGCGGTTTTTGAGTGTCCCAGAACGCAAGTAGCGAAAGTTTAGAAATAAGGAAGTTTGGATCTTTTCTCGGGTTTAGGGTAAATCGGAAAGTGTCAGTTATTCAGTTTGGGAAAAAAGGAGATATCCAACAAAAAGACGAGGGTGGAGGTGTAAAAAACCCATTTAACATACTTGGCTAAAAAAAAAGGTATAGCGCAAAGGGTACACTTTGAACTCAAAATTGATACGAAAATAACGAAGGAAAATGACAGATGGGGAGACCTCCCTTATCGCTGATGGGGGATCCATTATCAAAATGGAATTTTGCACGTTCTTTTTCCCGATGCAAAAAATACCCGTATTGATTAAACAATGGACATCAATATTCTGAGAAGGGCGTTCCCAAATTTTTTTGGCGGGGAAAAACCCCAAAAATAGGGATTAGAAAGCTAATGTCGGTAGGGGGGAGGGGGGGCACAACTTCCCATGTCGAATGTACAAATTGCAGCCATGTGGAGGGAATTAGGGACTGGTCGATGGAACAGAATATTATTCCCAACCCAGATCTGGAAAACAAATTGGGCCCCTCCAAACACCCCTTTGTCGATTGTTACACAGCCTACAGATTAATCCCCCCGGGGGTGAAACAAAGGTTTAATATTCGAGCACCCTAAACAGGAGACATGTTAGAAAATTATACAAAAAACCAGTTATGTCTCCAGAAATACCCCCTTTGGGGGAAAAACCCCGGGTTTCCGCAGGAAAAGAAAAAAAAACTGTTCCAAAGAGGAAAGACAAAGGAATACGGAAATTAAAAGGTATAATTTTGAGGGGAGGGAACACTGATGTCATGGAACCACCTTTGTCCCCGGAATCAGCCTTTTTGGCCCTGCACAAAAACAAAATAGGAAAACCTATTACAGGGCAAGTCCCAGGAGATAAAAAACCAATTAGCACGTATAGTTGGAACCTTTTTTGACAGAAATCCAGAAGTACAAAATTTTTCAAAAAATATTGGGGCCTTCTATGTTTGGGCCCCGATCTAGAAAAATATCTTTCCCCCAACCCCTCGATAACTTATCGGAGGGGCGATTATTAGAGACAGATTGATCCCTAGTCACTTTACACCAATACCTCCCCAGGGCACTTGGTTGAAAGGAGACCCATGGTATGTTTAAATGTGGGAGGTGTGTAGCCGTCCCTATTCTACAAACCAAATCTTATAAGTGCCCAAAAGGAAAACAATTTTTTATCCGGGGTTTTGCCAACTGAGTACGGAAAAAGTAGTTTATATGTGTACATGCCCCTGCACCAATTTTTTGGAAAAATAGGAAAGTATTTAAAAGAAGGGGGGGTGAACATCTGGGAGAGTCGAAATAAAAGGGGAAACGCCAGTAGCTCCATGTAGGGGAACATAAAAATGGTAAATGGGAATCTCTGCGTTTTTTGATTCTAGAAGTTGTGGCCCCATCCCCAGAGGGGGGAATGGGATAGAAAAATTCGTGAAAGGAGGCCCAAGGATTTTGTTTGGTTCAGTTAAATGAAGGGCCAAAAATGAGCTTTGCAATTGGGTTGTTTTTTTAAATAGCCCTTATTTTTGTGCTTTTTTCAATTGCTTTTTTTCTGTTGCACTCTCCATAGAGGACCACTATTGTTTCTTTTTCAAGCTTGACCTATGAATAGTACAGTATTTATTTTCAATTTTTATTATATCATTGATTTTACCTGATAACTATGTCAGCTGGGAAAATTTAAATTTTTGTAACCCCCAATGCTTTTTTGGCCTGTTTTTAAAGCCCCGTGTCAATGTAAGGGTTCCTATCTGCTTTAATTTTAAATTTTCCGGGGAAAAAATTTGAGTTCGCTACATTAGTCTTTTTGTATCATTTTTATGGAGTGTAGCTGTTTAGGAACCCGTACATTTTGCAAGGGTTGATTTCCTGCGTTGGTTGGTTTAGGTTGGAGTACATTGAATTTTAAAAGCGACCTATTCTTGGTGTAGCGTCACCCAGTAGCTTTGTTAAAATATGCCCCCTTGACTGGCCCGGCTTTTTTTGGAACGCCGGGGCGCCCGTGGTTTTTGGCGGGTTTTTCATTCCGGGGTCGTTTCCGGCGAAATTTCCCCGGAAAAAGATGATATCTTACTTCCGGAATGGTAGTTGAAAATCCGGAAAGCCCGGAAAAACCCGGCAGTGAAAACTGCATACATGCTCATAGGAACCTGGAAACGAGATAAATTATAATCATTATTTGTAAGCCTGGGGACTTATATATTATACATTTGCGGGGATTTTTAAAACAAATTTAAGGGAGACAGAGACTTGTTGCTTGTTCCTTTATCTTGGGTGCCAGGTATAAGGGCTGGGGAAATTTTCGTCCTTTTACCCCGGGAGCACTTAAGTTAAGTACAGTCCCCCTATCTAATTTAAAGGGAGTAAATTTTTGTAGTATATGCGTTGTATTTAGCGTATTCTTTTTCCACAGTGAGAGAAATTTGAAACCCCCGGAAAAACCTATATTTTATGGGGGAAACCCTCGGGGTAGCTGGATTTAAAGGTGTTATACCGATTTTAGTGGATTGTCTGTCATTAAACGGGGCCGTCTTTACGGGCGTTACTCCCCTGCGGATAGTGCAAGTATGCGTTCATTAGGGATGTAGTGGTAAAATATAGGGTTTGATGTTAATATTTTAGAAGTCTAGTAAAAATTAGTTTTAAAAGGGATTATTATTTGCAGTGATATATAGAGGAATTTTTCCCCGAAAACACACCCTGTATTCCCGTACATGCAAATCAGGAATTACTGCA